>JAZGTJ010004397.1:0-31046 GCA_036877575.1 Botia almorhae | reverse complement strand
TCTGGGGAACCTAATTTAGAACCACTAGCAGACTTACAGTGTCTGACCTAGAAGATGATAACATGTTTACAGTCCAATTCTTATACTGTATGAGATCAAGTTATTTCAAGAAACCAGAATATCATAGAGACTTGGGTTTGATTGATTTGCGCCAATTAAGAACCACCATTCAACACTAGCAGCTAGCCAGAACACCCTAGCAACCACACTGCAACCAGCCCACAGTTTTATTTTTAAAGTGTTGTTTTATTTGTAACAAGACGTGTACACACTGTCAATACCTCAGTTTCCTAATCCGAATGGATGGTGAGGTCAATCGGTTCACTGAGACAGGTGTGCGTTCCTAGTAATATGCTATAAGAAGAAAACAAGAGATTACTCTTCAAGTATTCCTCCCCTTCGTCACTCATCATCATCCTCTCCACCCACTGACACACACCCACACACCAACTGCTTTCAGCTCTCAGAGCTTTGCGCGGATTATCTGTCTATTCTGGTTGGAGCCTTCTAGAAAGGAGCAGTTAAGTTCACCTGTGAGATTTGTTTCTGCTCTGTCTGGTCAACAACCGTGACCTTAAATTCCTTTTTCTCTTTTCTAAATGGAGCAGGTATTTACCATAAGTCTACCCAGATACGGAGGTGAATAACACATGGGATATTGGCATACAAAGCAGTTGTCAAAGCCTGCAAAACCTGGTGTGCAAATTACCCTGCTGTCCAGCTGGGAAAACAGAACAAAACAACCTGGTGCTGGAATTTAACAAAATGGAATACGATTGGTTTCAGGGCAGGAACATGAAACCCCAGCGTTTTTTTATCCCAGATATGTGATTTTCTGGAAAGAAATGACCCATGCATTTGGAATTCTTTGAACAGTTCCAAACTGAGAAAGTGTCTTTGTCCAAAAGAAGTCTTTGAAAGAAGGCTTGAAAATTGTAGGGAAATCAAGGCTGCATTACTGCAAACTCTCACAGAACCTTCCCTGCCAGCCACACAGATGTGCCCATTACAGATGTAGCATGCCCATTGGCTGGGGTTTGAAGCACATGTAGAAGGTTTAGAGTGTGGGTGGGAAGATCACAATTTCCAAGGAGGAAACAGAATAGCTCTGTAACTCTTTTTAGTGCAGCTGTCGTCCATTTCGACGACATTTGAGGTAGTAAACCATACAAATCATATGCACTTGCCAAACAAAAAACCTTGTACTCTTATGTTTACCTGATGCTTAGGTCATTCCTGAGAAAGCACTAGTGACAACTGTAGAACTGTATCTCAGCTACATTTAATAGTTACTGTTATCTTTGTGCCGGAGGTTCTCAACTTGTTTATCTCCAGGACTCTGATTATATTATCAATCACAATGGTGATCACAATGCCAAAACTGTTGTACAAATTAAACAAAAAATGAAACATTGAAATGTATTAACATTACCATGACTTGCATACATACAGGCAAAGCAGAATAACCATTATGCTTTTATGGCAAGGGAAAAAATTCAACATTTCCAACATGGAAACCAAATTGGTCTTAAATTGCTCTTATCCAAAATCAAAATCATTCTGAATAAAAGAATTGAAATGAATGAATCTAAACTTGAATAAACTGGTAATCCTGACAATAAGGATATTCAACTACATATTAAACATGAATCTGGTGATTTGGGCCTTCATCAAGACCACTGGCGACTTCATACTGAGCTACTTTGAGTGGGAAATAGAACACACAGCTCCTTGTGAGATTGCATCAATGGAGGCTTTTTCCCAGGCTTTTGCTACGATGAATGCATATTTACTCAGTGTGTAGGAGACTGTAGTGAAGGCCCAAAGGAGTTCATGAATGTATCATTTATATCTAGCAAACTGTTACACAGTACATTTCCTCATCTCTTCTGAGTTTCTAAGTTTCTGTGTCTAAGCAGAGACTTTTATCTCATTACTCATCATTTCCACAATCTTAGGGACTTTTCGCCTGCAGCTGGGCCATTTTTGCGGTACTGCCTAGCAGGCAGATTCTAAAGAAATGAGATCCCTCCTTTCCTTAACCTGAATCATACCACCTAGAGAGGAAACTTTGGACTATGAGACATCGACTAGTGTTATGTAAGGAACCACAACATAGTAAGAGGTTTATTTTCAGTGAACCTGATTTAGATACATTTTAGTGGTTTTGTGACTCTATGTAGAACATATTAAACAACAAGAATATTATCAAATATGCTGTGTAGATTACTGTTGTTGGGTCATGGCCTGAAAACAGGTCTGTTCTGTTAAGATGGTGGAGAGGAGGAAAAAGGACTAAATTTTAAAAATAAAATGTAAATTATGCATACTTGCACATGATTATACCATATAATTGTGCATAATTAGGATAGCAAAATGTTGTGTTGTATTTACAATTTGCATTGGACATGGGCTTATGTTTCAGTTTATAGTATTTACATATTTCATGTTTGATTTTTGAGGGAATTCTTCTGTTGTATGATTAACAGTTTTAACTTGATGTTCTAAGTCACTGTTGTAGACACTATTCATGGCTGATAACTTCTAAAATAACAAATAATTATATCAACCATCATATGTAGAAGCTACCTGATCCTTCTTAAATCTGTTCATCTATCAGTTTATAAGTGAACAAGCAAATCTTAACCTGTCAATTTCCTGTGCATAACCATACAGGGAGATTTCTGGGACTAGGTTTACAATGTCTACCAACCTCATACAAGAATAACAGTCAAGTGAGGTCACATCCTCTAGACATTAATAAAATCCATGTGGTAACATTCAATATAACATTCAACCTGTTACAAACATATTGCACAAGACTCAGACCTGGTAATATAAACAGAAGACAGGAAACATTAGGTGTCCGTTGGGACCCAAAATGATGTAGGGCTGCATATTTTCTGTGGAAAAGGGTGTGCAATGAAGAAATAGGGGTGAAAGGGAACATACTGATACTGACCTGTTGTTTTGACATCTTTTTACTTTATTAAAGCCAGAACAAAAGCAAAGCAGAAGTGTATTTATATGCAAATACTGCCACCGTGTGGCTCGTTGTGATTATTGAGGCTGATCTCACATGTGGCGTAAGAGGCTTTTGAGTGGGCGGCCAGGTCAGCAGGAAGGCCAGAGCGGGTGAAAGAGGATCGTCAGATTGTCCACAGAAGTCAGGCGAGGTAAATGCTGACTCAGCCGTTTTTAAATAGGGTGAGGCAGCTCTTCTTGGGAATTCCAGCAACACCTATCTCGTGTTCCAGACTACCAGCAGTCGTCTGCCCTCATCCCTCAAACACATTACAGGAGTCATTAACGCAGGAACATTATGTGCACAACAAAACTGCACACGAGGGTATAACAATGCATCTATGTATTATTTATAATAATTATTGTAGATACTTTTAGATTTATAGTTATAGAACTACTGTCAGACCGCTAAGGTTACATGATTTTCAAATGCTAGGAAGCCCAGAGGAAGTAGTCCAGCAGGGAGAAAACAGACTGCTGAACTCTGACATGTTATAGAAACAGGCCTACCTCCACAGAGGGACGCTACACCCAGTGGAATACCCAATCATTAGAGCTGGAGTTAATAATTATCAAAACAATAATATTACCTCATCAATGCATCGATAAACAAATGCCTTAGTATAATAAGTATAATAACATTAAGTTTTTAATTGCTGCTGAAAATGTGAATATTTGAATAGGTGAGTTAATGTACTATAAAACAGTTTTACTATAAAACGTGTGTGAATTTGAAGAAATGTTACATGAAACTTACCCTGTTAATGATTAAAATATATCGTCATTACAAAAAGACATTTAAAAAAAATCATTATACAACCTTAAAAAATTGTTTTACGTAAGCTGAACAAAACATGCTGCAAAACAAAGCTGATTTAGGCCAACACAACATTCCCACCCATAGATGGCAGTGATACCTATGGAAAAGTATTGCTCAGTACATACATATTCAGATACATTTAAGTTGTTTGATTTTAGCAGTTAAGGCTATATGACTTAAGACTATAAAATATTTGTTTGTTACGGTACATTCTTATTAAATAGGACCACAGTTAACTGAACCAACACACACAGGCACCCTGTTCTTACACTTGCATATTTCCTGTATCAGATGAAACATTCAAAGAACCTTGAACATATTGAAACGATTAACAGCTTACTGACAAACATGTTTGCTTTATCAGTTGTTAATTTTAATTGACAATTAAAACATCTGATAAACAAATTACCTTGAAATGTACATAACTTTTGGAAAATAGGCTGTAAGCACATGTAAGAATTTAACACATTTTTTCCAAATCTCTTAATATACAGATATTTATCCATGAAGAAATTCACACAAATTCCTTTTAAAAGAAAGTCCATGAATTTAGCTCAAAGCCTTTGGGTGAGACACAGACCAGACAGTCCAAAGCAGGTTTGAATGGCTTCTTACAATTTGGGAAAAGTAAATGCCCAGAGCAGTCTATTGAAATCGTCCCATTACAGTGGGCTGAGATAAGTCAACAGCTATGGCTTGCTAACAGCTTCCACAGTCTTTCAGTTTACACATTTGAAAACTTCACACAAGACTCTACACCATACACGTATCAGTCATACATTACATAGATTTATACAAATATAGCACAGAAATAGTATATCAATTCAATAACAACTTAAATGTAGAAGAGTTACGTCACCTTGAAGCATCTACCTCCATATAAATGGGAAAAAACAGCAAAAATAACAGCATGTGTTGTCCCTCTTTAACTGTGTTCTTTAGATTGATCATATACATGACCTGCAAACACACACGTACATTATGTACAAAACCTCTAATCCGTGTATCACTGTAACCTTTATAATTACCTGCTGACTTGGCTGGAGTCTGTTTACACAGTGCCATTTGAAATATTGATAACATACAACTGTAGTAATTCATTTTCTATAACAACAAGGGGGTTCGTATTTCTGTTAAACAAAAGAACAAATGGATATGCCAATGAGAAACATTGTCTATATATTTAATTATTCTACAGAGCACACTGTTAACAATTACTTGTTATTGTTACTACAGTTTCAGGGTAAATAACTAAACAGTCATTGCGTTAGATTACTGTGAGTTTTGACAGTAACTGCTTGGTAAAATCTAACAGTGAAGTCAGTAGCAATTTTAGCAAATTAATTTGTTGTCATAGCATACTGGTTCAAATTTTGCTAACTAAAAACGAGAAAGAGCTCTCCATTATACATGTTTATCAAGATCTCTTAGCTGTTACCGAACTGGGAAATGTAGTAAAATGTGCTGGATTTAAAAATAATCAAAATAGAACGGCTTTTTTATATCAGAGTATGTAAATCATGACATGTAAATTATGACAGTGAGGTACTGTGAGACTCACAGAGAACATGCGCTTTATAATACAAGAAAATTAATGAAGTGTTCTAGGTTATATACAAATTGTGTTCTATCAACAGCTGCTGCTGATTACCTATAATCTAAAATTGTCCATTGTAATCTACCAGAAATACAGATTTCGAAAAATGAAGTGTCAATTATTTTCTGTGGAGCTTCACTTAAGTTAACTCACAATATGACAGTCCAATATAGCTGGAGGTTTGGAAAGAAAATGAATCTTGCTATTTGCAAACATGTAATTTCCCTAGTTATCCAAAGTGAATCTACACCAATGTAAATGTAAATAAAAAGTATGTAAACGAGAGAAAGCCTGAGAGAGAAGGAATGGCGTGATGTAGAATGTAGACAACAGAAAAATAGAGGTGTATAATGAACACACGTGAGCTCTGGAGACTCGGTAATGAGGAACAGTTGCTGTTAAGGTAATGAGCTGTTTCTAACTCGTGTGGGGTTTACAGAGTGAACCAGCAACCTATTCAGAACAGAAAACCTGCATAAAGAAAATGTGTTTTTAGCTATAATAACATACAAGGTCAAAAGAATTCTGTCTGCAGCTGAGTGAACAAGTTGCCAAGATGACTCAGTCCTAATAAAGATGACGTTAAACAGATGCTTGTGATGCTCATAGCAAACTATACCATGTATACTGTATGCCGTTTAGCTAGAAATGCTAAACAATATTTTAACAGCTTGTAATGCAGCTTGTAATGCCACTGACAAACGTTTTAGAAATAAAGTGAAGTAAAAAAGTGTTACTCTAGGTCATTTAAAAACAAGCAAAGAAATAGCACAAAATATAAAGACAGAACAAAATAGTACCTCTTAACTAGGAGGAACAGACTGTTAACACAAATGAAGTCAGGTAGTGTCTCCAATCTTTTTTAAAGGATGATTACCCAAAAATAAATTCTTTCATCATTTCCTCCAAACCTGTATGGCTTCTTCCAAGGAAAATATTTTGAAGTTTGTTGGTAACCAAACACACTGGCACCCATTGACTTCCACTGTATGTACACAAAACCACTGAGACATTTCTCAAAATATCTGCCTTTGTGTTCCACAGAAGAGAAAAAGTCACATAGGTTTAGAATGACATGAGGGTGAACATTTTTCTTCACGGGGTGATCTTTTTAAGAGGCAGCAATGTTTCATCTAAGAAATCTACAGGATAGCTCACCAAAGCAAGCCACTGATCTTCTGATATTCCTCAGAGATAAAGATGCTGTTGAATTCAAGGATATGGAGCATTGTCATTTTAACGTGTCTTTGTGCAGTGAATTTACACACAACAAGCCATTCAAGCAGTGCTACCGCTCACTGGCATTGCGATAACATGCTTTATAAAAACATGTTGAAATAGATTAGCTACATGGCTACATTATATATATTTGTTTAGAAGTTAATGATACCATCATCTTTTTTCTTCTAACTGTTTTAAGATTGCATAGCACATATTGTTCCAAAACATCAAAATACAAAAACATGTGTTTGTGAGTCTATCCGCATTGTTTTTGAAAACATTCGATTTGAAATCATCACCAGGCTGAAAACGCCTCAATAACCAAAATAAAAACTGCATTTAAGAACCATCTACACTTCTTTCAAGGCACAACTATACTAAGATAAATTTTAAAGTGTGCAAAACAAAGCTCAACTTAGATTATCTTACAAGATGAGATCACTTGCAGAGGATTGTGTAGACACAGTAAACCTAATGCTTTTAGGATATGCATAGTCAAAGAACTTAAATCACTGTGCTTTTTTTTCCAAAGCTGACATTCCAGCTATTCACGTTGGCACTTTGCTCAAGTTAGCACAGATGCAATCTGTTAGGTTGGTTTGTTTGTTTTCCCAGATGTTTGATTTGAGGCTCGATGCACTCGGTGTCTAGCTGTGAATCACGGAGTTATCCTTACAAAACTCCACTGGAAACCCATTTCAAAACAGCAGGATCAAGCAACATGTCTGGTAATTCAGTTTTGCTTTTTAATGTTAGACAAAAACTACATATTTTCTCCCTTTACTGTTGAAGTCTCTATTTTCGTGCAAAACTTTTATATGTTTGATATTACCATATTCACTGTGCTTTGGTCCTTTATGTCTTTGTGACTTTGCCAGCTTTGCTTTAGTTCGGTGTTGATGGTTGGTTCACGATGACCTGTATAACAAAGTCCTTCTGAATCTTGGTGTCCTGCAGGCGGGTCTTATCCGTGAGGAGCTTCCCAGAGAAGAACCAGCGCTGGTGGGCCACATCAATGTCCTCCTGAGCGTGCAATTGTTTTTTGAGCAGGCCGATGGTGTCTACCATGCTGGCATTCAACCGGAGGTCTTTGCCGGTGGAGAGTCGTACCTTTAGTTGGAATTCTTTCTTCTGTGCTGTCTGGGGTTCAAGGTTGTCTGACAGGTCTTCTTCACTTCTCTCTGTGATCAGATTAACAGGTGGTGCCAGGCAATATACTGGTAGCTGGTAACGGTTGCCAAGTTCATCATAACACTCAGTCAGGGAACCTAGAGTGGTTGAAAGTACAAACAGCTTTAAATAATAGGGGGAAATAAACAGCATGCTATTGTCATGACAATCGTAAATCACATTTTCATCTTTTGCATGTCTGCAAGTTCTAAAAAAATAGAAAGAGGGTATTTATATTACAATGGAATGATTGTTCATTATAATTTAATCCAACTTCCCCTCTGCATTAATAAAGAAAATTTGATAAAAACAAGGATTAAGGTTAGCACTCTATTAAGCTAATTACAAAAGAACTTGGAAATGGCAATAAGAGAAAATTTACAGGACATCCTTAAGTTGCATTTCAATACTGTACTTTGCAGAACGCATAAGAAATTGAGTATTTACACTGCTCTTTGCCGTAAAAAGTGAGCAATCTCAAAAAAGGAAAACAGCACTGTGCAGTTGCCCAAACAACTTGTATTACATGTCATATTCCAAGTAGTTTGAATTTATACAATTCTTTTATGTATGGAACAAACATGGAACAGACATATGAAATATTTGCATAACATTTTTCCTTCCGCTGCACCTTTAAAATGACAGACAGTCATACTAGGTTTGATGTCAGTAATGCCCAATGATATGGATACTCATGTTGTCAACAACTGAGAGATGAAAGGTTTCAATATGTTTAAATGTGAATGAATTTTAAGAGCTGCACCAAAAGCTGCAATCATAACTTTTGCCTCTCTACCACCAGCTGTTTAAAACACATAATTGCAGGTTACTTTACATACTATTCTTTACATATGCTGAAGTCAAATAAAGTCCAACTAAAATTCCCAGGAAATCCCAGGAACTCATCTTAAATTAGAAGTCATTACTATAAGCTTAGAATACTGATGTCATGATGTCACTGATTTTCATTCATTTTAACCCCAAAACATTACATATTGCAGCTTTAAAATTGAGCTACTGTACGGCTCTGAAAGCCTTCAAATATAATACCATAGGTGTTACTCTAATTGTGCCTTTAAGGCTTTTCTGAGCTTGACAGTGCCTGGCCACCATATGCTATTGCTATATGAAACAGAGTACACATTAATTAATTAATCTTATCATGTAGTAAAGAAGTAAGGCTGTGTTTAAACACTAAAAACATTCTGAGGCAAATTTAGTAGAAAAACATACCAAATCTAATATATTATCAAGAAATCTTGCTAAACATTCGCATACCCCCATTGTTTTCCATTTTTATGTGCTTAAAATCCAATTAAACTGAAAAGTAAGCATCAGATGCCAGTAATCAGCTGCCTGTATCCTAGCAATGATGTTGTTATGCTGTCTCTAAAGCATGTTTGAAACCATTTCTGGAGGTGCATTGATACACTGAAATCATTGGGTAGGGCAGGGAGGCATCAAGGCAGAAGCCCAAGGTTTACGACACAGCCTAAAGCTTCCAGGTTTGAAAATCTGCACGTATGAGAATATTATGTT
This sequence comes from Botia almorhae, assembly GCA_036877575.1. Taxonomy (NCBI): domain Eukaryota; kingdom Metazoa; phylum Chordata; class Actinopteri; order Cypriniformes; family Botiidae; genus Botia; species Botia almorhae. The sequence continues at coordinate 21,675 of JAZGTJ010004397.1, read as the reverse complement.
AGAATTATCATACTGGGGTAAACTAACCCTAATGCAGACAAAGAAACACCAGGCTATTGTCCACTGTAATGAAACATGTATGCGCTTCACAAGTTTAACAAATTTACATGTCTTGTTTTATCACAACCAATCAGACGTTATATTGGCATGTTGTTCTAATGACTCACCATGTGGTAATGTGATGTTGGCTCCATCCACTATAGCCTGAGCCAGCTCATGATCGTTACACTCCAGGGCCACAGCGGCAGCTTTCAGGGCATCCCAGATCTCCTTCCGCCCCTCGAACGCTGGAGCTGTGTCCCAGAATTCATCTCTCTTACTGCGGAGTTGCCCCTCTGTCATGGGATAGTCGCTCTTCCACTTTGGCTTGTCTTTCTTTAGAGGCTCATTACGACCTTTAGACATACGAATTACAACCAGTGTGTGAGATGTGGAGTAAGCTATATGGTATTTCCTGGAATAATAATGACCTTGAAATAATGGCTAGAAACTGTGAGACTGAGTAGCTTTGATGCCTCAAAGCATCTGGATCAAAGAGAACACCAAACTGCTTTTGACCATTTGGCTATGATTTTACTGCCGCAATAAATGAGGATGAGTTTAGTTTAAAATCAATACAGACCAATCATACATACATGCAGTTTCACAATTACAGCATTTTCCTTGAAGAATTGGCATCATCACAAAAGTATGCTGACAAAGACTTTCCATTTGCACTTTCCATCATTACTTTATCTCCTCACATGGGGGCAAACAGACATTAAGTAGATTTAACAATTGATGTATTATACAATATTTGACATTTAATGCTTAAATGATTATAGTTTATGGGATGGAAAATTGTACAGAGCCAAGTGGACAATCATAGCATGTGTGAGGAAAATCGAGGTAAATATTGTTTGTGATAAATATTATAATAAATATTTGTATCCTTTTCAACCATGCTCTAATTGTCAAATTATGCTAAAAGTTTAACAAAATGTTAGCTATAATATTAGTCCTTTTTTATATATCTTCACTGCTAAATATTGTCAGTAAACAAACTAGCAGGAGTGTGAAAAGTACACATGTACTCATATACACATGACTGAGCAAAGGTTAAGTGTTTATAAGATTGTCAGCAAACACTCGCCTCCCACTATGGCCTCATCACTACCTACCTACACCTACCTCTCTTAACAACCCTGAGGACATAGCTCCAACTAAATCTCTCTTCTCTGGACCAAGTTATCTTATCAAACAGAGCTCATTGTAAATAAACAAAGATATGTTGTCCCCAACACATTGGTAATTACAGTAGAATTGAAAGGATCAGATAAGAGAAAATATACGCAAATATTTAAGAATTCAAAAAGCAAATATATTTAACAAGACAAAGGTGTATTTGACGTGACATGCTAGTGTGCCTGACTCTGTTTGTAATGTTGGAGCTGGGTGTGGTGGAGGATCATTAAACTGTGTTGGATTCCAAATAACAGACAGTAAAGCATGTGCTTTATACTCACAGCCCTTAATACTTATTTTAATATTTATGTCTTACTGCAATGGATGGGCTAGCCAACGATGCTCAATAATTGTTTTGCCATAGTTAGGGCATACCTCTCTTCAACAAGCTGCAGAATGAGCAATTATTAGTGTCTTAAAAACAGTACAAAACATTGTGTCAAAGTATTGTGTCAAAGTTTAATACTTAGTGTTAGGGATTCAAGCGAATTTTAAACCCTAAGTGAGTACCACAGTAATAGTACTAATAATTAATCTTCCAGAGAAATCATAAGGAAGTTACTGAATTACAGATAGCGGGTGGGTTGGTGAAGTGATTTTGCCAGAGAACACGTGTGACTCAGTGGCTTTCCCATCCCATGCAGATTCTGCTCTGACTGTCGCCAAGTATTCAAAAGGTCACCTTGCATCCAAACACATTATTTATAGCACGGACAGCTTAGGTGTAATAAGTAATCAGGACACATTGTGGGATTTACTCTGTGCTGTTCCACCAAAAAATGCTTCTCTCTATCTGACAATGGTGCATTAAGGGAGTTTTATCAAGAATAAACACCCTTTAAAATGAGACAGGATTTGAATATTCTGTGAAGTCTTGCCTGCATTCCACTGAACTTCTAAAGCAGTTCAATGCAGGAAAAGCCTTTCAAAGTTACAGGCAGAGAAATGTAGACAAATGGCTATTTACAATCCAGTGGTTTGGTGAAATAAAAGATCAATGGCTGTAGTAAAAAACTCCACAGAATGACTTCTGACAGAATGTTCGCTCAGTGTTATGAGCGTTAAAAAAACCCATAATGAGTGGTGTCTTTTTTTACTTGGTCCACTTTATGATCATGATTTATGTCACAACAAAGCAGGTGTATATTACATTGTCAAAGTTCATCATACAATATGATCTCTACTCAAATAATATGCAAATACTTGCAGCTCATTCAGCGTCTTGATAAGACGAACCTGAGTGTGCCGAATAACGTTGCATTCCTCTCATGTAACTCTCTCGTTACACACANCCCCCACCACCCAGTACAAGCAGGAACATATTCTCCTCCCCCACCCTGTCTCACCACTATCTAAAGGAACTTGAGATGTTCCCTCTTCCTCCCCACTGCAGTATCAAAGACTGGTGTGAAACAGATGCTACTCTTCCATTATTACATTTAAAGGAAATTCAGTATATAGTAAATTAGCCTGGCATTTTAGACACAGCGTCAGGCAGTCTGAGTTTCACTGAGCTTCCCAAACTTTACTCTGGCCCAAAGACAGCCTAAAGAGATTGTCTTCCTGTATTAGCTGGCAATGGTCACGTGATCTAGCGCATTGCTGTAAATGAAAATCTAATCTCCTGTTCAAAGCAAGGCACACACACCATGCTGCATGTACAGATAACCCTGCAGTATGCTGTACTTGCATCAAAACTCAACTTGATAGCAACTTGTAATATCAAATACCAACAAACTTTCTCTGATAGACAAAAGCATGTCATTGTTGCTGGTGATGTCACTTGACTACACAATTTAAAGGTCTGTTTGAAGGAAAGAAAATGTTTGCCCTTCTACTCTAGTTATGTCTACAGCTTGGCATTTCAAATGCATAACATCAGGCAACCCTGTCATGTGGGAGCAAACACGCATGGACATGCCCCGAGACCACTGCAGTATGCATGACTGGTGGGCTCCAGTATGCAAACATCCGTACAGTTATATACAATTGTTAACAACAGTTACATACTATCATTTTCAAAAGTCAGTGTTTTTGTAAGAGATCCCTCTACTTGTGAACCACCAGGCTCATTTAAAAGCACTAAGAAAGTAATTTAACATCACAAGACATCGTGACAATGGCTGAGAGAGGAACTTTACTAAGAAATGCAAAAAGTGTGTTGCTCACAAATTAGGTTTAAGTCAATACACCTGAAATTTGCATATTAAGACACACAAATTAAACAATCATTCCTTATAATAAAGAAACATGGTAGTGCCATGGTATAACGATCAGATCATCAGGAAGTACTATCACCATTTAATACATATCATTGCAATCAACGATTGTCATTGAAGTACCACATACATGGTAATCAAAAACTTACAAGAATTCCAAATTAGTCGACGCACCTGAAATTTGCATATTCTACGAAAACAAAACCACACACAAAAACAAACATGCAAAACAGCATCACAGAAGAGAGCAAACACTGTAAGGCATACGAGTTATTATGTGTGTTTATGTCTCACCTCCACGTTTCCTCTGCGTCCTCGAACCGTGTCCGCGTGACTCCGCTCGCTCTCTTCCCACGCAGCCTCCCATGATTGTCAATCAAATACAGGCCACATTTTAAGACGGCAACTAAAATTAATTGTTACAAAAAGATGGAGGAACATATATCGACATATGTCCACCGTTGATGTCTTAAGTCCAATGAAACTCGCAGCAGTTGGGTGGTTATGTTGGATCAATGTTAGCTGGTTAGTGACACCTCTTCATTAACCACCTCACCTTGAAACGGGATCAGAGCGGGTTACAGGTTCAAAACAACTTTAAAGGGCTTCCCACACTTTTAAATTATCCTTGTAATATTTCCTGTACAGTACGTGTAGTTATATACTTATACTGTATTACCAAAAGAAAACACTTAAACTACTCAAATGCTGCTTATATGTCTAAGGAGAACGTTAGAAGAAACTATGAAATATTTAAACAGACACATGAAACGGTTTAAACAAAAATCCAGACTGAAGGTACGGCGACCAGAGATCAGTTCTCTGGCACGAGACTTGCGCGAGTTATTTCAGGATTTATCCCACGAGCTAACTTACAGCAGAGCCAGAGCACGAGCTTTATCCCGAATCCACATGTTCGGTCTGAAAGAAATGAACATAATTGAAACTACTAAGTAAGCTCCGTGGCATATTGCTTACCCGCTTTATAATACAATGCATTATTATTTGTACTTTGTAGACCTACCTTAGTGCTTTATTTCTCGTTAGTCTACCTTCCCCCTCTGATGTTTCCAACTAGTTCACGTTACTGGACGCAGTGCGCAGGAGCGCTCCGACCACGTGACTCTACCAGAGCCCCTCCCTCGGTGCTGTCACAGTCAAGTAAGTTTATTGCGTTAATTCAATAATAATACATAGAAAATTTCTCTAAATTTATTCAACACTATATTATGTACCACAGCTTTTGCACTGGAGGTTTTCACGCGAAGAAAGAGAAAGAAAGAAGCTGTAAATCCTTTGTAAACTTTCTAGGTCTTGGTTGAAAATTGGGATATTCAGTGAATGTAACATATACCTAATTTAACCTAAGACGTAACTGTAACTTTATTACCAATTTAAAAGGAACCATAAATGCGTTCCCCAACAATACAGACCAGAGTTTGCCATAAAGTCTCTGACTCCGCCTTACCTAAACGAAACCCGCGTATTTAAGTAAATTTTCCTTGTGATATAATTTTACCAGACAAAATATATAATATTTATTAAAGTCTATTCTAACTAGTTTTATTTTGATAATATTTTGTTTTTATTAACACAGACATACAGGTCTGAGTTAGCGGCTCCGCTGTTGTGCGCATGCGCGGTTGTGGTTGAAGCTCAGGCTGTTCTACAGGATGGCTGCGGATAATAGTGTGCTGTTGGGTTTGGTGGAAGAATTCGTGTCAGGACAGGTTGATAGCAAGGCTACAGAAACCGCTGCAGGTAGCTTATTCATTTTTATCTCTCGTTTCTGCTTTCTCTTGATATTTTAGGCGCTGACTTTTATATTAAGCTCTCGAAAAAGCATTGTGTACACCGCATGTGTGATGCTGTGTCTGGCGTGACATGAATGCTTGTAAGCTAACCACCACATCCTGTTCTACACTGACAAACTGTGCTGGGTGCTGAACACAAAAATCAAACCATTGTTTGAACTGTACGGTACTCTGAATGATTGTACACCCAAACTAGCAGTTGTCATTATGTCGTTCTGTCCATTTAAGACTTATATGCTTGCCTTGCTAGGCTGCTAGCTACGTCCCCTAATGTGAACCTGACAGTGGACTCTAAACGGCGTTTCCTATTTATGACCCTTATATTTTGGTGTTTGCCTTTTGGTCTCTAAAGTATTTATCCTTTTTTCTTTAAGGTGTCAAGACTGGGCAGTTTACAATACTTCAGCTGGTTGAAGCATTGGGGTAAAGTTTGATTTTCTTCCTTATGAGATATGAGTTTGTGGTATTACTTTCTTAGTCTGAAGAAACACTGTTGTAAGACTATTAGAAACAGTATTAACACTCACAGTAACAATAGCTTTACTGATTCAAGAAGAAGGTGCCTGTATGTCTTACATTTTAGTGCACATGGTGATGGTTTGATTTCTTTTGACAGCAGTTAATCAGACTAAGTTATTGCAAACTTACAGTACAGTTATCAAATTTTCCCTCATATAGATTAAGTTTGACCAGCTCCCAGCCTCAGACCCGTGGTCGTGGAGTTCAGCTCCTGTCTCAGGTTCTGCAGGAATGCCACAGCAGTCTGTCTGAGAGGGAGGGTGAGACTTTTCCGTCGTGTAATACATGCCTTATGAATGTTGCTTTGAATAGTTTTTTAAAATCATGATTTGTTTTTGACCCATTGACATATATAAAGTAAGTAGTTTTTCCAAATTTAAATGTTAAGTCATTGTTTACTCATCCCCATGTTGTTTCAAATCCCTATGCTGTCTATATACTTCCGGGTACACACAAAAGGAGATTGAATCTGCACACAGCTCTTTTCCATACAACAGCACAGCTTATAGTGACCAAGTCTGACAAGCTAAAATAACAATGAAATCACCAAAAAAGTAGTCCATGAGTAATTCATGAATTTCTGTGTGTATCATTAGAAGACATGGAATATGGTGCATGAGTTGTGTGAACTATTCTATGTCCTTTGAGCCTGGCAGAAATGGACACTAACTGTTTTCCATTGTATAGAAAACATTTTCCTTTTGTGTTCCATGAAAAAAATAACAGCATACTGTTTTTGTTATAAGATGAGGAGAGTAAAGGATGATAGATAGTTAGTTCACATTCTTAAATACCTGATTTTCTTTTACAAGATAACATGTTTTCATAGATGGAGAGCTGTCTTGCTGTCCTACATTTAACTTGCAAAATCCTTTGTGTCGTGTCTTGTATGTATGTGTTGTTCGCAGTGGAGGTCCTGATAGCTTTCTATGAAAACAGACTAAAGGATCACTATGTAATTACACCTCATGTTCTTCAGGGCCTTAATGCTTTGGTAAGTCTAAATACCACTTGATTTAAAGCATGTTTTTTATTATGTGTTATGGCTTTTGCTTTTTTGAGCTGAGAAATTGCTTTAACTTCTAACCTTTAAATGTACCTTTAATTTTTGTGACAATGTTTTGCCCAGACAAAATGCTCAGTTCTGCCCCCTGGGTCAGCTGTGTCCATTTTAAGATCCATCTTTCAGGATGTTCACGTTCAGGTAAATATTTTGTTAGTGTTTTCTTTTGCTTTAGGGATTTTTAAGCAAATATTTGAAACTCTAAGTATTAAACTTGTTGTGTTAGGTCCCACATCATTTGTGAAACAGATATGAAAGAAAACTCAAATTAAATTAGCCTTTATGTTTTTACCAGGATGACAGTGAAACAGATAAAGAAAATCCACACATTTACAGTGTATTGATAGAGGAACCCAAGAAATATATATGATCAGAATATTTGGACAGTCTCAAATCTCAAACAGCAAAATTGAAATAGCTGTATAGCATCTGTATATGAAATGCTGTGGCAACCAGTTTTACATGGTTAAATACAACTCAAATTTTCTGAAGAAAGTGTCATCTTAGTTGAATGTGTTATGCACTCTGTAGAAAATGTTTGCTAACAAACCAATAAAAAGTAACAAAACATTTTCTCATCTGTTTTTTGCATTAGTCATTAATGCTGGCTGAGCGATCGTGTGTGTACAACATCCTTATCTGTCTAATGGAGTCCAGAGAGAACGGTAAGGGAAGAACTCTGCTATATTTTATTCAGATTGCAAGTTAAATCTTAACCAAGTTGTCATTTAAATATGACATGTAGTTTTCCTAATAATTCTTAATGTAAAAAAAGCTTATTTTCATATTTCACAGAACTAAAGGGTTTGGGGGCAGACTTCGTGTTTGGATTTGTGCAGTCAGTAGATGGAGAACGAGATCCACGCAACCTCCTACTGGCATTCCAGGTGGCTAGGAACATCATTCAGAAGGGTTATGATCTTGGTAGGAGAAGATTTGGAATTACAGATATAATGAATATAAGAATGTTTATGGTCCTTTTTCCATACAGAAAAAACAGTAGAGGTGATCAGTTCTGTTCCTGGAAAGTACAACTTCCTGTAAAGTATAGATCCATCCCTGAACCATCTAATCACACCCTGCATCCAAACCTTGTACTGTGGTTAAATGGATCTGTATGGATCTGTAATATAAATACATTCCAGACCTGCTACATTCCCAGTTTTCAAACTGAACAGTCCTGTGGCCTTATGGGAAAACAAAGTGTCAATTGGATTTCAGATTCTGGGCAGATTTGTCTGGTGTTGTTTACGGCTTTATGAATACTGTGTATTCAGATATACTACTCAGTTCTTGTACTGCTTTTCTATGCTGTATAGAAAAAGCAAGTATATTTGGACTTAGTGACAGTCTAAGGATTTCTTTTTAATTACAGGCTGTTAGAGTGTGGTTGGAACCAAACTCTTCAGAAAGGTTAATACCCAGAAGCAGGATTGAGCACCCTGAAATACATTATTAGTTTGTGTTTGAAGTTCATAAATGTGGGCAAAGTTGTCCAATGAGTGACTTAAGTTTATTGCTTTATTTCTTTATTTTTTATATCTTTATTAGGAAAATTCGTAGAGGAACTCTTTGAAGTGACATCCTGTTATTTTCCAATAGACTTTAGCCCTGTAAGTACTTGTCTAAGTTTTGAACAGACTCTGTATATTTGCTGCTGTGTCTCTACATCATAGTACCTCCTGCTTTAATGTAGTGAAATGTTCTGCTGCTACTCAGCACGTTTATACATTTCAAAAAATATTGCCTTTATTATAAGAAATCTGTAAATTACTAGATTACTAACTTTGTTCCCATGTTTTGGTCTCAGCCACCCAATGATCCTCATGGGATCACACAGGAGGAGCTTGTCCTGTCTCTTCGAGCTGTTCTTACTGGGACGCCTCGGTTTGCTGAGGTAAGACGTCTCTGTTTGGCATTATGCAAAACGACTGCATGCGTAAACAGACTGGAAATTGCATACATGTATTCAAATAGATTGACCTTTTGTATGTTTTTGTTTATCTATTTTGCATCCTTTCCTTTGACAGTTCCTGTTACCATTGATTATTGAGAAGCTCGACTCGGATGTTCAAAGTGCCAAAGTGGACTCCCTGCAGACACTGGTACAGCTGCAGTGCAAACCGTAGACTTTCTAGATTATGCAAAACATATTTTAGTATGCTGGTTTTTGCCAGTTTGCTTGACAGAAAAGAATTTAGTAAAATTGCTCTGGCTGAACAGACCGACTGAACACTTATCTTGGTGTACTTATGTCTTGGCCTGCTAAAAATAAAACTTTGCATTATCCTTTTCTATTGTAGGCTGCCTGTGGTCTGACATACAGCCATAAAGAGTTGGCAGAGTTTCTTCCTGGCCTTTGGAGCTCAATACGGAGGGAGGTAAAAGCGAAAGACAAACAATGGCCACAGGAAGTGACAGATGCTTTGCTTAGATTCATCTGCTCTTTATATCACATTTACTGGCTTTTCCCAGCACTTTATGTTAGAGTTTCAAATGGCTCGGGTTGAAAATGAAAAGCACTGCACTTGGATATGATCAGTATCTCACAGTAAGGCTAGAAACATTCAAACATTCTCTGTCCAAGCACACATTGTGTTTCAAATGTGCAAAAACACAGGCTCATAAGAGTCACTTGTTTGTGTCAAACAACATTGTTTGCACTGTAAATTGAATAATGGTACAATGTCAGAGTGTGTTATTGTATAACACACTATGCAGATGTTAAAAAATCTGTTAAAGGGGTCATAACTTTTAACTATTTACTTTAAGGTCCGCTTATAACGTCATATAAGCTTATAACAGACATATTTTAGTTAAATATGTCCAAGTTCATTTTCTGACCCTCTAAAAGACTCCATTTAGCTGCTGCTTGTGCTTTACAACTTCAATATAAACATCTGCTGCTATGATTGGCAAAAACTTTTGCATAGGAAATCTAGTGCTTTAAAAATTAGAATACAGCTGTATATGTTTGAGCCATGATTCTAATCCTGAATAAGCTCCACAGCCACAAAGAATGCAACAGCCTCTTTATGTATTAGATACACAATGCATTGGCAATGCAAACAGAAAATACAGGAATTTTATATGCAGTATTAAAAGTAAAGCAGCTTCTATAGGCTAAAGTGGCATGTATTTACTGTGAGCTTTTCTTACACTTCAGCAATGTTACACTTGAGTCAGATGTTTTTTGTGCACATATTTCCTGTATTTTCTGTTAGTATCCTAATAAAGAGACCAAAAAATATGGATTGTCATTAAAACTTTGCTAAAACAACAAAGTTTAGGTTGTGGCCTAATACTTTTTTACAGTACTTTGTGAAAAGATCAAAGAAAAGTTGATTTCCTAGTGCATTTTAATGAAGTATAAAAATCATATGGTTCCTATATTTTATAAAAAATTAGAAACCGTTCTGAAAAAGAACCAGTTCTCGGTTTCAAGCCCTAACAGTCTCTTTGATCTTTAATCTATATCCTATTTAGGTATTCCAGACAGCGAGTGAGCGGGTGGAAACAGCTGGTCTTTCCGCTCTTGGCATGATCACGTCCTGTCTTTCTCGTTCTGTGCTCAATTCTGACTCTGAGGACGTCCTGCAGGTGTTTCTAGACCTCGTGCTCAAAGGTGCAAAGCTGTCTTGTCATGAGTTGTCAAGGAAGTTGCTGTTTAATTTGACCATCATTTAATTGGCGGATAGTGAAGAAATCTATTTCAAACAAGCTTTGAAGTTCATATAACGTTGATGTAGTTCATATAGATTATAAGCAAGAATGATACACATCAAATGGTCAAATGTTTTCGCAAGTATTACTGTCCACCTAGTTACTTTTCCAAACAGAAGCGATGGCAGTGACTGATTAGGCTCATAACTCTTTCATCCACACATTTACACAGTCATATATCCATACCGCCCAGGCTTGTTTAATCTGTCACACCTGGTGTGCATCTAATCTTCTCAGACTGTCAGCACCATCTCTGTGAGCCAGACCTCAAGCTTGTGTGGCCCAGTGCCAAACTCCTGCAGGCCGCCAACGGGGCCTCATACAGGGCGAGCCTGATAGTGACGGCAGCCGTCATACCTGCCCTCCTGGAGCAGTATAACAACAGGACACAGGTAAACACTGCTGTCACTGAACTGCTTAGATCAACTGACTTAAAAGGATTGTTCACCCAAAATTAAAATTCTGTCACTCACCTTCATTCCAAACCTGCATGATGTTTCTTCTGTGGAACACAAACATAGATTTGTGCATAGATAAAGGACACTAGAGCTGTCAAGCTCAAAAACGGTAAAAAAAACAAAACGTTATTATAGTATTAGCAAAAGTGTTTTTTGATAAGTTTAAGCCAATGTTCAGAGAACATTTCCTGTTAGCTGGGGTCCCCACAGAAAGCTATCGTATCGTTTCACAAAAGCCTGCTATTAGAGCTTAGGAGTCACGTGGACTACTTTTATATTTGTGCTTTTGGATCTTGATCTTTGGATCAGTTCTCATTATGGAAAAGAGCAGTGCACAATGAGACTGGACATTTTGTGGAATTTTCTTTTTTGTGCACTGTTCCTTTAATAAACTAGAGACATTTGGAAGTTAATTAGGAGGATTTCTTTTTATACTTGTTTGTGTTGTTCAAGAGCCATGTTTACTTGTAGATAATTATGTTCGAAGCTTTGACTGATTGCTTTTTAGTTTTTTTTTATTTGTTTTATTTTTTACATTTATACATTTCCACAAATAGTTCTGTGTGTTTAGTTCTGTGTTGAAGTATAAGGTTTCATTTACTGTATTTATATAGTGTGCTCAGCGGCGCACCCTCCTGGAGGTATTGCAGGGTTTTGTTCAGCCCACGCCGCTCAGCAGGCCTGCAGAGGGAGGTAAGTGAGAAGGCAACATGCTTAGACTTTGGTCAAGTTAAAACACATTTTCCTCCAGGCTGCTAATGAGTCAGTAGAGTCGGAGCTCATGTGTAATCCTTTACAATTATAAAGTATTTGTATAATATGCGGCGTTAATGTCTTTTCTTTCCCACACATGTAAACGCAGAGGACAGTGTATTGGTGGCATTTCAGCAGTCTTTGTTTAGTGTGGTGTTCTCTGCATTGGCCGAGTCTAGTGTTGGTCTCCAGGTTACAGCCACACGTGTGCTTACTGCACTGGGACAGCAGCCTGGTGAGAGGACACACAACAAACATAGCATTTTTTTCCAGTGACACACATTCTCCATTTCCAGCCACCCTGTTTCTGTTCCCTCCTTAACACACACACAATTATGACATCTTTCCTACATTCGCTTTCCTATGATTCGCTAACTACTGTTTATTTACCAAGTTACAGTGTTTGTATATATATTATTAATTTGCTGTTGAGTTGGATAAGTAGCACTACCACATTATTAAACAACAACCTTTTGCATAGCTCACAATGCATTGTGGCATTCATAACACAATCCATGCTGAAATGTGCCACACAAGCGGAAATAAAAGGAACTTGTTAAAAATAACTTCTGGTTTATATTATTGGAAATAAAAGAATTTGTGTGCTTGCTTATTTCTTCACTGTGATAAGGGAAGCCAACTGCTGAACAGGCATTGAAATGCTTGTATTATTGTAGGTTCTAACGGTGTATGTTCTCATGGTTGTGAAATCACTCTTGTTTTGCCCATCATAGGCTTGTTGGCACAGACAGATGTTGAGAAAGCTGTTGATCATTTAACCAGACTCGTTCTGGATGAAGAGGATACTCAATTGAGGTAGTTCACCTAGAAAAGATCAACATATCACAAAGATTTAGATTCACACTGATGTTTTTATATCTGTCTCACAGCTTGGCTGTGGTGGAGTGTTCAGGCTGTTTAGCTCATCTCCATCCTAAAGCTTTTATCTCCAGGATGATTCCCCGGCTGAAGCAAGAGATCTTCTCAGGTGGGATTCTCCCGTTGCTTCCCATCATTGAAGATGAAAGCAATATTCACATTAGCTCAGTCACCTCAGTGCACACTTAATCTTCTAGAACTGCTCTTTACAGATCCAGCGACAGTCACTGATACTGGGGTCACTGTGTCCCAGTCTAAGGGAGCTGTGCGTCAGAGATGTGTGACAGCATTAGCGTCTGTGTCATCTCAAGCCAGTGTGGTACAGGAGAGCGCCCCTGTGCTGCTGCAGGTGCTAGCTTCAGCACACACAGGTACACATTCATTCCATTCTCAAGCTTTGACAGTTTTTTTTTATCCTTTTTTTTACCAATATACTACAATCAGCATTATTAAATGGATTGTTCGAGTTCTGAATGATGATTTGTTAAAGCAGTGTTCCTGGCTTGCTAAAATACACAACATAAAAACAACCAACTTGTGACTAACAAGTGATGTAAAATTCCTCATTACAGTCGATGTCAGTCTATATTACTGCACAGCAGCAGAGGCCAGTTAGTAAACTGTAGTTTACATGCCATGTCTTTTAAACACTAAATGAATTTGACTAATAAAATAACATTTTAACTAAAATAGGTAAACATTTGAATATTTGTATATATTGTGCTTTTTATAAAAAAATTGTGAACATGCCTTTAAGCCATTGGACAGTACAGTACCTTGTACCTTATTACTTCATTATATTATCATCGAACTATATGTAATATACTGATATCATAATAAGTACTGCTTATTTTTTAGGTAACTGTGGTTTCACTGTGGAGGAAGTGATTTCTGTATGCATCAGTCTACAGAAGATAGCAGAACACGCACGTGACACTGAGGAGATTGGCCAATTCTTCCATGACAACATCATTCCGCGACTCCTAGGACTGGCCCTGCAGGCAGCTCTGCAGAGTAAGGACTCATTTGTCTGTTGTGTTTTCTGATGTATGCATGTGTTTATAATTGTTTGTCAGTGATAACTGATGTCACTTTATTCAACAGGTCACAGTAGTCCATTAACAGATGAAGCGGTTTTGTCTGCTATAGTTCCAGTCATAAGCACAGCCTGTGCTGCATTAAAAACAGAGTGAGTATTTAGAGAAAAGCATGCCATCAAAAAAGGCAAACGTGAAGAGCAAAGTGTTTTTTTTGTCTGTGGTTAAAACACTATCTAGTTTAAGGGGCGTAATTTCTCACTACCATTGGCGTTAAATGGAACTGAAATATGTTAAATTGGCCTGACTAGGTTAAAAAAACAATCACTAAGCCCACTGTTAGAACATTTCTCTGTTTGAGTAGCCTGACACAACTTCTCAACTTCTGACTAAACCAAATGATGTAAATTTAGCCAATGACAGACAGGGCACACGTTTGAAATAACGTCCATGAAAATGTTTGCAGCTCTGTTTGGTGGCACTAATTACCACAGAATTTCTGAACAAATACTCACATACTCTGCATTCAGATACAAACCTTTCTGTTTTCTGTTATAGATTAGCGTCCCACATGGCTGCCCGGGCTGTTGCTCTTTTCCTTAATGGAGATGTGTCCTTCCTGCCAGAGAATGCCTTGCCCTCCAAAATCCAGTTGCTCCAGGTATGATGAGCTTAATTAAAGCTTGTCATATAGCTTGTCATATAGCCTTGGCTATGTCAGTCTGAATGAACTATATTTTAGATAACAAGTTGATTTGGATTTAAGAGACTGGTCTGGAAGGATTTTAGTTAGCACATTTTATTTTAGTTAGCAATTGTTGGTTTACAACTCAGGTCATCAGTATCTACTTGATGTTCTCCCATATTTTGCAGCAGCCTAGAAAGAGTGTCTAGATTTAAAGTGGAGTAACTGCTTATTTTTCCACAGAGTCAGGCAGAGTCTTGGGGCCCATCTCAGATGGTGTGTCTTCTGATGGCCTGTTTGTGTTCTTTTCCGCGAAGTGTGAGTCTCTGAGTATTCATTGTGTGTCCTTAACAAAAATACTACTTATAATATATTAATATTAAATAACTTCCAAAACTTTTAAAAGCTTAAGTTAAGTTCAGATTCATTCTCTCCCACATTCAAATAAGATTGAAGTTTAAAATGTGAAAATTAAAATGTGAAGTATATGACAGTAATCATAATTTTAATCATTTTGCAATGCAACAGCAATATGTAAATACCTTATGCTACTCTGTGATACAACCAGTTTTATACAATAAGTGCTTTCTATCCCGTAGGGGGTTCATGACCTGAGAAAGAAGCCTGATTTTATAGATATTGTAATAGAGAATTGGGTTGTGTACTGTATGTATTGCCCATAGCACATTTACTTTTAAAAGTTCTAAAGGTGTTTTTTAAACCGTACTTTTAAAAGTGTTTCTCTAGCTCATCTGGTGAAGCATTGCTTTAGCAAAGTAAAGGTTGTGGGTTCGATTCCCAGGGAACACACAGACTAATAAAATGTATACCCTAAACACACTGTAAGTGGCTTTGGATAAAAGTGTCTGCCAAATGAGTAAATGTAAAAGTTAAAGAATTTAGCTGCCTATCTGCTTTTTACACCTGTTAACAAGACCATTAGTGCTATTGTGAAATGATATTTCATTTGGTTAATTAAAAAACAGGTGGACATTCCTGAGATTGACAAGCTTCTTGTCCAGTTGGAGGAACTGAGCTGTACATGTCCACACCTGTTCTCCTACACGTTTGCAGCTAAATGCTTTGCTGGCTTGGTCAACAAGAGGCCGGCAGGTACAGAATCGCATGCCCTAAATTTTGTGTTACATTACCTAATGGAAGGCCTCTTCTATCAGTCTACATCATTTGGAAATAATGAATGAGCTATTCGAGCCGTGGAGTTTATTTACGTGATCTGCGTAGTGATTTGTAAGAGTGAAATTGTTGTGCTGTGTTCAGGTACAGCTTTAGATGCTGTGCTGGAGAGAGTGTTAAAGAGGATCAGTGCAGAGCTAGAGAATGTTTCCTCTACACAACGAACACAAGCGATCACACTGCTACTCTGGGTAATGACACAATCACGTTCAAACTTGTGCCTAAAAATCACATTGTTTTTTTCTTAAAGGAGTGACCAAGAATATCATAATCATGCTAAAAACTACTCTGAATATCTTACTCTGAATTCTGAAAAATGGTTGACAAATTTAAAAAAATCTGACATGTAAACAAAGCATTCAAAATTTTTAAATGAATTTTAAGTATTTTACTCAGTTTGTATAATTTAGCAAAAAAAATTGAAAAGCTAAATTATTAATCACAGACAAGGCTGGTAGTTGATTTTAGGTTAGGTAACATCAGCAAATACAACTAATATCAGTTCTTATTTCAAATTGTAAACTAGTTGTTTTTTTTTGTTTAATGCTCTGAAACAACTGTTCTATCTATTTATTTGTGCAGGTGGCTAAGGCCCTTCTTTTACGGTACCATCCACTATCAACAGTTCTGACAGACAAGGTAAAAGATCTCTCTGTTTTTCCTCATGTTATTTCAACACTCATTCATTCATAACACTCATTAACACTGGTTCCATGGCAAAATGGTCACTCTCTCCCTCTATCATTTGTTCTCAGCTGTTTGCTTTGTTGAGTGACCCAGAATTAGGATCGGAGGTGGCCGATGGTTTCTGTATTCTCATGAGCGACTCACCAGATGTCCTTAATCGCAATTATCATGCCGATGTGCGCATCATGTACAGACAACGTTTTTTTGCTGAAAACTCGACCAAACTTGTTCAAGGCTTCAACTCAGCAGAAAAGGGTACCACCAGAGTACCACTTCCTGTCTTATCTACCAGTAGATGCTTGTTCTGCTGTTCCTTCAACAGAGGAACATCTAAAACGGGTGTCAAACTCAGTTCCTGGAGGGCCAGTGTCTTACAGAATTTAGCTTCAAACCTAATTAAACACATCTGATCCAGCTAATCAAGGTTTTTAGAATAACTAGAAACTTCCAGGCAGGTGTGCTGGAGCTAGTTGGAGCAAAACTCTTCAGGACACTGGCCCTCCAGGAGCAGAGTTTGACACCCCTGATCTAAAACAGCTAAAATGTTGTTTTTGTCCACAGGGAAGAAGTCTTTTTATTTAAAAGCACTGTCTCACATTGTCAATAACCTTCCTAGACAAGTCCAGCTCACAGAGCTTCCAGCAGTAAGTGCTTCTAAGTAAACAACCATAGAATGTTTGTTCCAAATGCATTTTGCTGATGTGACTCCGGGTAAAAGTGTTTAATGAGTTTTCTGTGCTGTTCTGGGACCAGTTGCTGCCGCTTCTGCTAGAAGCATTATCCTGTCCTGATCAGGGGGTGCAGTTGTCTACGCTGTCCTGCCTGCAGCCGGTTTTGCTGGAACCCCCTGCTGCCCTTAACAGCCAGTTGGAGGCTCTATTTTCCCGTCTACTTGCCCTCACTACCAGCCCTGCTATGGTACCTCATAGAAAAGCGCAATAAAAGGAATTGTCCATTTTTCCATATGTGCCGTTGTGTTTGACAAATTTATCTTTATGCTTTACTCCTCAGAAAGTGAAAATTGCATCCCTCCGTTGTGTTCATGCTCTTTCCCACTTGCCTGAACATATGGTAAGGCGTTCAATCTATTGGTTGAATCTTTAAGGCTGTCTTTATTATTTTATAAATTACTATTTAGAAGTAATCTGTTATCAATGGTGACTTTTCAAAAGTAATGTCTATTTGAAACATGATTTAACATAGTAACATTCTAAGTTGAACAGAATATTCTATGAGACCAGGACAGTAGTTTTCTATCTTGGCTATTATAAATTATATGGATCCTGAAATTGGGTTTTCCATTCTGGAATTTACAGTCAATTTTGGAGAACTGCTTCCGTTTTACAATATAGTTCTGATACCTGTCGATTATGTCTTGATGTAAGACAAATAAAGCTCTTTCAGGAATGTTCTTTCAGGAAGTTACATTCCCTAAAACATACTTAATATGCATGAATTGTGCACAGTGAGACCAACACCCGTTTAAAAAATCGTGCCGACTTATAGTTTTGTCACCTTTTTAGATCTTGCCATTCCGTGCTAGAGTGTTGAAGGCTCTTGCAGTTCCTCTGGATGACAAGAAAAGGCTGGTGAGAAAGGAGGCTGTGTCTGCTCGAGGAGAATGGTGAATGAGCCATCCATCCCAACTTTTAAGGTCCTCATACACTGTGACAACATCTAATATTATATTTCTTGTCTGCAGGTTTTTGCTAGGAAGTCCTGGTGGAAGATAAATGAAACAGTGCTGCTGTCCACAGTAGGTGGAGGATTATGGATGGCCCAGAATCATTAGATGTCTAGAAACAGAATACCATTCACAGCCTTTAATTTTATTCCCCTACAGCCTTTTAATAGTATTGTAAGCAGCCAGAAACTGCATGAAGGTGAACCCAAAACGATGCACCGAGCGAGAACATGCTCTTGTTCAACCAGTCCTTCAACAGCTTATGCTGGACCTGGACCTTTAAAAGCAAATTAGATACATGAGCCACATGTATTGTTTGCCAGACGCAAGGATGTTGTTACACCACACATCACATCTGATTCTATTGACCCGTTTCTTTGTACACACACCACCTCAGATTTCAGGTTTAGTCATGCTGTGTAACAGTTTTAGGAATGGTAGTCTGCAAAATGTATAGTTTGGTGAAGGACACAAAAATTGTTAATTGTGCATTTAATATTACTGTCCTGATGTCAGTATTTTCAGCTGATTTGTTCCATTATTCACAGAGTTGGTTGTTGTCATTCATTTTCAAAAGACTAACTTAAAGGTCTAACTGACAAAACTGATGCCAAGAATATAAAACAATATTTAAATGTCAAATATCCTGTCAATAAAACTTTTTGTAAGTGTGTACATGATGACATTTTGTGAACTGCAAATGGTAGTTATTAATGGATTGCTTCAAATTAAAAGCACAAGGCAAGAGCAAGTGGATTTAAATTAAACAGTTTGTTAAAAAGTGCAGAAATTGTGGTAATAGCAGTATTAGGTATTATTGCACCTCTATGTCATAACATAGCTTATGTTATTGGTGTACTGTATCAGACCAGTTGCATGTCAGCTTGCACAACCACTTAATAGCCTTAATATAAACTTCAGTCTTACAAAATGCAAAATAGTTTTTAGGTAGTTAAACCAGTATTGCTAATTTGACAAAAGTCTGAGATCACACAGGCAATGCTATTTTCCATTTAAACATGGAAATAAAATTTATAAGGATTCAAAAAATGTAAAAAAAGATCAAAGTAATATGTGAAACTCACTGCAAATAGCTTAGAATTTCATAGAAGCACACAAGGTGTTCTTTGGAAGTTTCTCAAATAATCCCGGGAGAACATGGAGCATCAGGTTTTGCAGAACCTGGTGCATGCTGTCACTAAAGCAAAAGGGAAAACATACCACAAGACATTGTAATGATAATGTCATTTAGAAAAGGAAAAAGGCGTAAAGAAGCATTTTCACTAGTAGTCTTGAACTTGGTCAGTATAAAAAGCACTTGTTAAACTTCAGAAATACTTTGTGTAAAATCATGTCATGTTAATTGACATTTGCAAATTAATCCAACTAACCTAACTGAAAAATGCATGGACCACTTTGGAAGTGTTTACGGATGTTTAAATACTTGACAAAAACCACAAAGAATACAAAGATTTCCATTAACCAGTGTGATCACTGTAACCAAACCTTTAAGTTGAAAACTATAGTGTTTTACAGTTGTTACTAAAATCCATTCACAACAGGTCTTTGGCACCAAGTACTACAACAGACTCGGCACATACTAAAAAAGATCTCATACAGATTTAAACACGGCAGTGCACCATAAACACACATTTCAGTACACAATTATTAAAAAAGTCACCAGTAGTCCATTTTAACAGGAGATGGTTTTGGGCAGTGCAGATTTGACCCCTCACTCATAAGTTCATGATAAGAATGTGAATGATCCACTGCTCCAACAGATCCACGGCTGGTGACAGAATGTCTGGTAAGGATATACCTATGACGTCATATAGCCATGGTGTTGTGTTTGTATAGAGGACTGTCCCACATCAGGCCGTCCCCATGAGGAAGATGACTGGAGGGCAGCAGCACTCGTGTAAACCAGTGACTGTTTGATAGAAAACGTGTGCGTTATTTTAAATGGCTAAAACAAATTGCTCAAAAACCATAAAATTCATCCTGAAATGTTGGAAAATAATAAAATGGTAAACATCTCACCTCGGCTTTTCCACTGCAAAAAATATTTTCCAATTGTTAATTTTTCCATGGTGGTATGGATTACGGAAAGCCTGTAAACATACAGTTGTAAGTCAATGCTTAATTTAAAATGGTGTTCCTGTTGCTTACTGTAACTGCCAGAGCATGGCACTAACAACGCCAGAGTCATGATAAATGTGATTCCCTGGGAACACAGAGACTGATAAAACTTTACCCAACTGCAATGTAGGTCAACTCTGGATAAATTAATTTAATGAATGTATAAATATAAATGTAAAGAATCCTTAAAGTTAAAACAGCCTCTGTGGGTTGTATGTTTGGAAATATTATTATTCATCACACTGTTCCATTTTATGCTGTTAGAGGGAAATTACATTCTTCATCTTTCAGGTGCGTAATCTTGGCTTTGTATTACATGCTTTTAAAACTATGATCCTACAAATCTTTCTGTTGATCTTTTGGGCATATAAATCAGTGTCTTACTTTTCCCTTCAGTCTGAGTCGCTTTCTCTCTTTGCGGTTGATATGTCTCTCCACGCTGGTCTCTCCTCTGGTAATTAGCACTGCATGCCACAATGTCAGGCCGCCCAGAGCGAAAGCCACCGAACTATAGGAATGGTTAAAAAAAGATTTAAAAATGATTTTAATTATGATTTAAATTAGCATTGGATGGATGCTGCAAAGCCATGTGTGGTAATACTTAATTAGTCGTACCTCGTCAGCACCCACAGATAAATGAGACTCTTATGAACCATTCGCTCCTGATGGGTGTATGCAGGTGCAGGTGTCTGATAATAGCTCTACAAAATAAACATTAAAATGATGACTTGTTAATTATTAGGTAATAAAAAACAAAGTGTTTGCTCTTTTTAAAGTGATAAAGATTGTAAACACCCACTGAACAAAGTGATTTTGTTGCACACAGCACATATTTTAATACATCTACAAATCACACTTTACTAAGATGTTGCACACTACACAGCTAGTGCTGTTACTATAGCTAATGAGTCTCTTAGGGCTAATATGAATAACTAATTACAAAATCTACTACTGTCTGTGGCTGCAGACTCACTGGACAGTGTGTCATTAGCTAGCCTAGCTACTGAATTGCACATTTTTAGACTGAGTTTACTAGCAACTAATATTGTTTATCAATATCAACAATGAACTATAAAGCCACAGTTGTGAAGCAATGATTTTTTTTTCCTGAACCCAGAACATTCCGCAAGTTAAAAATCTGCCTTTAAATGTTTTGCCCAATAAGCACTGCTGCCTCAGTGCAACTTCTACCTGCCCTGGGGTAAATCCAGGCAGCAGTAGGCTGTAAATTAGCCCTGCCCCCGTGACCACCTCCCCATGTATGTGCACATCCATATACCTGCCTGACTGCAAAAACAATACAAAACAACTCCACCATAAAACAATTTTTATAATGAACACTAACAGTGCCTTTCCCTGCAATATACCACAATTGCTGTAATATAACACAACCTTTAGCCGAATGCAACATGTTTTTTTGAGACACTTTCTGTGTGAGAGTTGGCTGGTTTTAATGCCCGTGCATTATTCAGTAAGCAATGTCTTTACTTGCATGTGTTTATCCAAAGAGCATATGACCAAAAACAATGCTATGCCAACAGCCACTGTTTGAAACTTACCTCAATAGCATTGTAAGCATCCAGGAACATGTCTTTGG
>JAZGTJ010004396.1:0-30903 GCA_036877575.1 Botia almorhae | reverse complement strand
CCTGTTCCGTGCTCTAGCACGGTTAGCGCTCACACTACATGCGAACCGCGCCCGAGTCCAACTGAACCGTGCTCTGGCCCACCTCTTCCAAACGGGCCAGGGACAGCTAAACGAGCCGCGCCCGGGCACGTTTCGGAGCACTCACACTAGTCAAACGGACCGCACTTTGGTGGTCAAACGCACTGGGGCACGGTTCGAATTGCCTAGTGTGAGTACACCCTAAATGAGATGAGATTTCTTACTATCGTATCTTAGCACAGACTTACAAGTTGTGCATTGTGCATAACTAGTTGGCTCATCATTTAAAGTTGTCACTATTTGAAAAGTTGACCAGAAGTTTGCCTTTCCTCTAGCGTTTTTCACAGTTTTAAGTTTGCCATTGGCAATTTTTCTGTTTATGTTCAGAGTTAGGCATCACTGGCGCTTCTGGACCGCACGCATTAGATCTCATTAAACTTTTTAAAAAGTTTTTTCTAAAGCAGGCCCGAAGCCCGATATGCGTGCGAGCTATGACATGAAAATTGGCCCGAAGCCCGGCCCTAGGGGCATAAAAAAGTCGGGCCCCAACGGGCTCGGGCTCAAATGCAGGGCTCTGAACCCCAAGTCTCTATGACATTGTAATGCAGAGCTATAACATCACAACAATCTGCCTAATGTTATGTCTATGGATTTTTTTTCAATGAAAGTCTATGGGGTGGTTGCTAGGGTACTGTAACTGGTTGCCAGGGTGTGGCTATGAAGTCACCATTTGTGGCTATGATGTCACAATTTGTTGCTGCTTGTTAGACAGAGCAATATGAGCCCACCCCAAGTCTCTCAGATATTCGGATGCAGAGCTTTAATGTCACAAAATTTAGGCCAAAGTCTATGGAATATTTTGCCCACTTTTTCGTATGCCCTAAAAACATTGTACACCTGATCGCTTATAAAAGTCATAGGACACCTCTCCTCAATAAGCTGGTGGATTTGACACCTCATTCATGGGTCTACAACAAACTGTGCGGCTTACATGCCAAAGTTTTGTCCAGAATAAGAAATATGCAAGAAAGCTTTGCTTCGCAAGCATCCCTAATTAGCCACAAGTTTTTTTTTTCAGATATTGCAAAATTTTGCAAATCTGTTGAAGCTGCAGATGGCAAAATCTTAAACTATGTTTACAATAATGCCATTGTGAAGTGTTACCTGATATTTTTTTACACTCCAGTGACTCAGTAATGGTGTCTTCATGTTTTATTGTGATTTTTTTTATTGCAATCAGTGTTGAACTTAAACTTGGAACTAAAATTTGCACTCAGTACTTAACTAAGATTATTCTTAGTTTTAACACTATTCCTGTGTGTTTGTGTGTCTGTGCTTATCTTCTATCAAAGGGCTGAAGCACTACTGAAATATGCCATGCTAGCAGAAACAGGTCTTGGTGTGGCACAGCACAATGCTGCTCATCTGTGTGAGGTGAACATCTTACATGTCTCATAGCCTTCCAGTCCAACAGCCTCTGCCTTCATTTTCTGTTTGTGTTTTTATATCATTTATCTGTTTAATTCTAGGTGTTAAATCAGAGTTCAGCCTGTCAGTGGAGGTATCACAACTATTCCACCTATAATCACATCCCTCAGGAATCTGGTCAGTCTCTGTAGTCTCTCTATCTATCTGCTCTATTCCTAGGTCACTAATCAAATGTAACCAAGTCCCCTTTTGAGGGAACTTGATGCTGCGTCAAGCTTGCCGCTATGGGGAATGCACTTCAGGCACACCCAAGTCTGAACACGTGAAAAATCAGGAAGCAGCTAGTATTTAGAAAGCAGAAATAAAAGACGTTTAAAAAGTGTGTACCACGCAGCGGAGCACACTAGATCAGCTCTCAAAAGAGTTGACTGCCGTTAGTGTGAATCGCTTTCGCCGATGACGCTCCGCTCCCGGCTTGCTCTCTTTTATTCGGATGGCCGGGCAGCTGAACCTCGCGGGTCAGGTCTTTCTTCTGCCGAGGCAGAGCGGATGCTGCACTCGTGGGGTTCACAGCATGATTTGGCAGACTAGCAGTGGGAGATGGGCTCCGCCTTTCTTCTCACACTCTCCACCAAATCAAACGAGTGCACGCCGCCAATGGGCAAATGTAATATATTACATATATCCAATGTCTATATATATATACACACTTCATTTATTACACTTACACACATATATCTAATTTGCAGGTCAGGCTGGTGGGTTCCTGCACACTATGGCAGTTTTGCAGGCATACCAGGCTGACCTGTTTAAAGACCTTCCTTGGAGCCCCCAGTGGATGCTTCTGCTTTCCCCACCACCTCAGGTGTTTTAGGGGTAGAAGCACTCAGCAGTTCATCTGTCGAGATTTCTCGTCAGTTCGCTGTTTTAGAAGACTGGACAGACATGGTTTCTCCCTTGCACTGTCTGGCAGTGTGGAAACTTCTGCCCAGTTTGTCCCTATGGCTGTTAAACACAGTAGAGGGTACAGAATTCAGTTTTCCTCCAGCCCTCCTTGTTTCAATGGCATTTTGCAGACTGTAGTAGTAGTAAGAGCAGCGTTTAAGTGTTGGCCTGGGTACTAGAGACTCTTGGTGAAAGAGGCTATAGAATGCGTTGCCCCTCACATGAGAGATCTAGGCTTGTATAGCCAATAATTTATAGGTTCCAAAAAGGACGAAGTTTGTGCCCAATTCTGAATCGGTGTCATTGAATTACTCTCTGAGGAGATGCAGATTAAAGATGTTGCTGCTCAAGCAGATTCAGCCCGAGGACTAGTTTGTCACAAAAGATCTGAAAGACATGTACTTTCACATCAAGATTTGCCAGAACACAGGAAGTTTCTCAGGTTTGCTTTCGGGGGTGAAGCTTACCAATATTGAGTGCTTCCTTTTGGCCTAGCCTTATCGCCTCTCACCTTCACGAAGTGCGTGGATGCAGCCCTGCTTCCTTTAAAACTCCAGGGCATCCGTGTACTAAACTACATAGACTACTGGCTAGTCATGGCCAGCTTCCAAGACTTAACAACACGGCATTGAGATGTTATGTCGTGTTAGCTCATATGAGGTGCTTAGGGCTAAGGGCTAAGACAAAAAAAGAGTATGCTTTTTCCTGTCCAGAGAACTACTTTTCTAGGGGTAATTTGGGGCTTTACTATGATGCGGGCAAAATTGTCTCCTGCACATGTGGAGTTGATCCTTTGGTTAGGCCAGCACCTGACTGTCCTCCAGATTTAGAGGCCATTAAGGCTTATGGCACCAGTGGCCAATGTGATTCTGTTGGGCCTGCTGCACATCAGACCGTTTTAGTTCTGGCTAAGAAAAATGGGTTTCATCCCAAAATCCACGCACTAAGGATGGTAAGGGTTACGTTTCGAGGGCTACATACCCTTTCTATGTGGCTCAGACCCTGGTTTCTTACCTTGGGTCCCACTTCTGACTAAGGAAAAATGGGTTTCATCACAAAATCCATCCATTAGGGGGGTAAGGGTTACACGCCGAGGGCTTTGTATCCTTGCTTATGTCATTGCAGGATTCTTACGACGGACACTTTCCTCACAGGCTTGGGTGCGGTTCTCGATGGCCACCCAGTCCATAGTTGGTGGGAGGGGTGGGGGGCATGTGCCTGGAAATAAGGGCAGTGTTTCTAGCTGTTTAGCATTTACTCCCACACCTTAAGGGCCAACACGTCTTCGTCCATATGCACAACACCACTGTGGTCTCTTACATAACCAGGGAGGGCTGTGTTCATGCCCCCTGTTCAGGCTGGTGCAGCAGATCCTTCTTTGGGCAGAGAATAGGCTGCTCTCCATCAGAGTGATGTACATCCCAGGGCATGCAAACTGGGAGCAGATATTTTATCAAGGCTTGGGGAAAGGAGGCTCCATTCATGAGTGGTGGAGTCCATTTGGTAGAAATATGGCCAAGCGGAAATTGATCTGTTCACCTGCGAGTAGTCAACACACTGTCCCCTCTGGTTCAGCCTCACTCATCTGGCTCCTTTGAGGCTGGATGCCATGGTGCAGATGTGGCAAAAGTTGCGTCTGTATGCATTTCCCGAAAACCTTGCTCCCAGGAGTCCTAGCCAGGGTTTGCCAGGAGCAAGTTTGTCTACTTCTAGTAGCACCGTTCTGGCTACCCTGAATCTGGTTCTCAAACAAAATGTCTCTACCGGACAGAGTCCCTTGAGAGCTCCCAGTCCAGACGGATTTTCTGTATCAGGCTCGGGGGTCGATCTTTTACCCCCAGCCAAGATTTAGAAACTGTGGTCCCTGAGGAGAGCCAGCTCTTACGTTTTGGTTGTAGAGACCATTCTGAGTTCCGGAGCTTCATCTACTAGGAAATTACTGTGTCTGCTTGCCACAAACCTGTCAATTTAGCCTCTATTGGGAGACATCTTTTGTCTAGTTTTCTGCATGGTGCCAGACGGCTGAGGCCTTTCTGTGTCACACGGGTCCCTTCTTGGGACCTTATTGTTTTAGGGGGTTTATCTGAGCCCCTAGAGTCAGCTTTGGATAAGTTCTTGTCTCTTAAGGTGGCTCCACTTTTAGCTCTTACATTGCTCAAAAGGGTAGGGGATCTACAGGCTCCATCAGTAGACCCTGCCTGTTTAGATTTCCTCCAGGCTTTGTTAAAGCCATTTTGCACCTTATATCCCCAAGGTGCCGACTGTGGCTGGTCCCTTGGTGGTACTTCAAGTCTTCAGTCCCCTGCCAATTAAGTTGCTGAAGCAGGAAAGACTTTACTTACTGTGTCCAGTTAGAGCTTTGAGGACCTATGTCCACCGCTCAGGCCAGTGCCGTAAGACCTTTCAGCTCTAAGTCTGTTTTGGTGGTCCCAACCAAGGTAATGCGATCATAAAACAGTGCTTATCTCAGTGGATCACAAATGCTACTACCCTAGACTTCGAGGCCTGTGACTTCATCAATGGGCATAAGACCCTATTCTACCAGGGGTGTGGCATTATCAAATGCTCTGTCTAGGGGAGCATCTCTTCAAGCATCAAAAAGCTTTCCTCTAGCTTAGTGGTTAGAGCATGGTGTTAACAACGCCAAGGTCATGGGTTCGATCCCAGGGATTGCACATACTCAATGTATAGTGATCAATGTGTAGTATAATGAAATGTAAGTCACTTTGGATAAAAGCATCTGCCAAATGCCTAAATGTAAATCTCTAGATTTTACAGCTTAGACTTGAATTCAACTCCAGGCGCTTAGGTCCTCCTGGGTTGGCAAGTCTAATCTGCTCCTCATATTTTTGTGCCAATGTTTTACAGCATATAGGGGCAGGCCTTTAATGGCCTTCATTAATGTCTACAATGTGGCGTAGTAGGCATTAATGTTCCCATAGGGTTGAGCTTGACGCAGCGTCGTGTTCCCCCGAAAGGGAACATCTTCGGTTAAGTATGTAACCTGGTTCCCTGACATAGGGAACGAAACGCTGCGTTGCTTTGCCACACCTCGGCCTTGCCTGCAGTGCCTTCCTTCAGACCTGAATCTGATGACGTGTTTTGCAGGCTTAGAGGCGCGCAATGCTACGTCACATGACCTTGACCTGAGGGTGACCTGATTTTATGTTCAGACTCAGGCGTGCCTGAAGCGTGTTCCCCATAGCGTCAAGCTTGACGCAGCATCTTGTTCCATATATCAGGGAACCGGGTTATATACGTAACCGGAGACGTTTATTAGTTTAGCAATTCTCTCAAATTGGCTTGTAAATATAATATAAAAAATAATGTAAAAAATTTTAAGTTTCAATAAAATATTAGCCCCCCCCCAAAGCAGACTCTCTATATTGTATATATCTGTAAACAGGTTTGTTAAGGATGGGAGATTATTACAGCAAAATGGCTGATATGATGAAGGCCATGAACATGTACAGTGTAGCAGCAGTGCACGGCAGTCCTCAGGTACACACACACTTACATTTAGGTTAGTGTTTACCCTAACCCTTTTTGTCCTCAATATATGGTTAAGTAAACCCTCACACACACACATTATTAGTTATAGGTATATACCTGTAATTTCCTTGTTTTGTAAAATGTATACATTAAAAACCCTCATGTTTTCTTTGTCATCTGTATGGCATTTTTTTGTTTATTTCAACAATTGTTTGGTGATTTGTAATTTTCATTACTCCTGCATTGTTCTGAGCTCTTAAATAATCTTGATTGGGAACCTGGTGTTTTCTTCCTTTTGTTTGGTTAGTGTAGACAAAACTGAGCACAATCACACAAAACAATATTTACTCTGGAATGGTTAACTGGAACTAAAGAACATACATAACATGATAATGCTCTCTGATTGCTTTCAGATAAGTTGACAAGTGACGGATATGTTGATAAACATGAGTAGACATGATGGATTTTAGAGACAAAATTTGTGTTTTAGTACAAAACAGAATAGTTTAACTACTTAAAATGGCAAGCATTCATAAAATTTGTTCAAAATTTCTGTTTTTTAGGGACTCTTTAATATAGTCATGTTGATTGAAGAGGGTTATGAGGTTCCTAAGAACATTCTAGATCAAATGGAAATCTCATTAGCAGACAAAAACCATCGCGCTGTGGTGGAGAATCTCCTGCACAGGTTTGTGTGTTTAGTTCTGCACTGTCTACATTTTTTGCTTATTATTTTCTAATGTGTTGCTTGGAAAAATAACTGCAGCTGTGTTTGCTTTGAATAATGCAAAACATGTTGCAAAGTGTATGTATACACAAGCGTGTGTTTATTTGTGCATGCAGTACATTGTGTGTCTGTGTAGTTGTCCAATCCAAAAACGTACAAAAATTTAGCACCTCACTGTAAAAAACACGACTTTGTCATTTTTTTACAACAATTGCAATGTTAAAACTAAAAAATTTACATTTCAAGAAAAGCCTAAACATTATGAAAATTAAGTCAGTTTTTTAAAAATAATCTCATAATAGGCCTTTCAGAAGAACAAAATTATAACATTTGAAGGATAAAGTCTAATTTGACATCAATGATGTTTTGTCAGGGAAGATTTTGGTTTATAATGCATTCAATTCATTATTTCTCCATTATGGTTTCAGAAGATATTTCAACAGTGTCTAGATTTGCCAAATCTGCAATCAAAAGTCAATAGTAAAATATATTAATATGAAGTCAAGCAGTCTTAGCAAATGTACACAAATCCAGATTATTTAAACTATAACATTAGTTTAAAAACATACATTTATTTTACAAGTCCATAGTCTTTGTGTATTTTAACAGTTGTCTTACTTGTTAGTGGGGCTTGCGAAGCAAAGCATCACTAAAACTGTTTCGCATACCTATTAGTGGTGCATGCGAAGCAAAGCATAACTATTACTTTATGCATACTACTACTACTTCTTTTGTGGACAAAACTTCAGTACGTAACTTGTCTCGCACGGTTTGTCGTAGACCCATGAATTAGGAGTAAAATCGAATGGCTTATTGAGGAGAGTGCTATGACTTTTATAAGCGATCTAGTGTATGATGTTTTGATGTGCTATGACTTGGGAGGGGCTCATATCACTTAGTAAACAGCAACAATGGTGACAATTCAACTTCAAAGCCACGCCCTAGCAACCAGTTACAGTACCCTAACAACCACCTCTGTGACTTCCATCCCAAAAGGTGGGAGGCATCAGAACATTGTAGTGACAAGTGTGTGGTCTCTTATGACTTAGACTTGCATGTAATATTTTATTATTTCCTGTAGCTCAGTGGTTAGAGCATGGTGTTAACAACGCCAACGTCATGGGTT
The DNA here is from genome assembly GCA_036877575.1 of Botia almorhae. NCBI lineage: Eukaryota > Metazoa > Chordata > Actinopteri > Cypriniformes > Botiidae > Botia > Botia almorhae. Next base: position 23,167 of record JAZGTJ010004396.1, on the reverse strand, counting down.
CGATCCCAGGGATTGCACATTCTCAATGTATAGTGATCGATGTGTAGTATAATGCAATGTAATTGTTTTAGATAAAAGCGTCTGCCAAATGCCTAAATGTATTATTATCATGGAAACTGTCCAGCAAGGCCCTAGCAACCATTTAGAGCACCCTAGCAACCAACATGAATTAGCTATATCTCAGCACCAGAACATCATAGAGACATGTGAGTTAACTATTTTGATTCACACACGCATCTGTCTATTGGTTTTACCCCATTAACTGTCTAGCTACATCCTAGCAACTATTTACTGTACCCTTGCAACCATATAATAAAATGAATAAGCCATATCTCAACATTAGAACATTGTAGAAACATGTGGGTGGGCTTATTTGACTCGGCTGTCAGTGGGCTTTTAGGTATTGCCCTGGCAACTTCCTGACCATACCCTAGCAACCATTTAGATTCAATTCAATTTTATTTAAATAGCGCTTTCTACAATGTTACTGTTACGGTAGTGTTTGCGGGGCAGAAACGAGGAGCACGACACGAAAACTAGATAACAATGAAAGATATTTAATAAACAAAGACAAACAAACACTAACCGTGGGAGATGAGGGCAACAACAAATGCAACGGCAGCGTAACACAAAGGGAATCCAAAATACACGAAACAAGAGTAAACCAGGGTTATCCAAAGTCCAAAATACAGAAGCCAGGAAACATACAACAAGCAACATTCAACATTCAACAGGGAACTTAAATAGCCAAACTAATCAAAAGGTGAACAGGTGATGACGATTACAAAACAGGAAGTGAAGACAGTGAAAACCAAACACAGACATAACATTTCAAAATAAGAGTCCGGACTCCCAACATAGAATAGAAGTCCGAACTTCTAACAGTTACATTGCTTCAAAGCAGCTTTACACAAAAAAGAATAAAAATAAAACACAGAATAAATGTCAGACATGTTAATGGTATTATTGCAAATAATATGTGTGAGATGTATAAGACTAATTAGGTGTACTAGGTTTATAGTGTGTTTATGAATAAAGGGTTGACTGAATCGATAAAACCACAAAATTATTAAGCAAGATATACGTTCAAGCTTACATAGAGATGCATATAAAAGATAACATCTTATGGGACAGGGGTATAAGGGATTTGCAATAGTATCATGAACTACACAAAACATGCAAAGTAGAATACATACTGTCAGGGCCAGCTCGTTCCTGACCGTAACATAAAGAGGATCACACACACAAAAGAATACTTAAATTGCAAAGTTATTTATTAAGGAAAAAGTAATTGATTACAGAAACAAAAAAAAGACAAATGTCTAGGGATTGAAATAAATAAAAAAGTCCAATAGGGTAAAGAATATTGGTAAACGAATAATCAACAAAAGAAAGTGGGAGCACAAGACTTCTCTGAAGAACAAAGTTCAGCCAGAGGAAGTGAAATTGTAACGTTCAATCACGGCTTTTTATACTCTCCACCCATAGCATCGTTAATTGGCAGCGTTGTCAGACACACAGATGTTACACTGCCACCAAGAGGCAGAGAAAGGGAAAACCGGGGTCATAACACCTCTCTCCTCAAAAAGATTCTGCAAAGAATCAAGAGAAAGAGGACAAAAACACGAGGAAAGCATTAGACACATAAAACAAAATATAATTAAACCATCTATGAAACATCTTCCACATCTCTCAGCACTCCTGGGCCCTAGAAATGCAAAGAGAAGAGAACATGTACACAGATATCAAAATTTACATTCTGGAAAGTGTGTCAGCAATCACATTATCTTTTCCTCGCACATGTTTAATGTCCAAATAAAAAGGCTGTAAAAATAAACTCCATCGCATAAGTCGTTGATTCCTATTTCTCATCCGATTAAGAAAAACTAGAGGATTATGATTGGTATAAACAATGATTGGAGCAGCAATCGATCCTAAGTATACCTCAAAATGTTGTACCGCCAACACGAGAGCGAGGGCTTCTTTCTCAACAGTAGAATAAACCTGTTGATGCCGATTAAACTTCTTTAAGAAGTAGCTAATAGGATGTTCAAAGTGATTTGAATCTTCTTGTAATAAAACAGCACCTGCTCCACAATTACTAGCATCAATTGCAAGCTTGAAGGGTTTCTCAAAATTTGGAGCAGTTCAAATCGGTGCACTAACTAACAAGGCTTTACAATTCACAAAGGCATGTTGACAAACCTCAGACCAGTAAAATTCAGTTTTCGGACTTAATAAGTCAGTCAGAGGCGAAACCACACTAGCAAAATTCTGACAAAAACTTAGATAATACCCTATCATTCCTAAAAATCTACGCAATTCACGTCGATTAGTAGGGATAGGAAAGCTGCAGATGGCTTCAACTTTAGCCCTATTGGGTTTTACACACCCATTTCCTACTACTTTACCCAAGTAAGTGACTGTCGCCTTTCCAATTTCAGATTTAGCGAGATTGATCATTAAATTTGCCTCAGCTAAACGGGAAAATAGATCTTTTATTTGGTCAAAATGTTCGGACCAGGAAGAACTATACAAGACAACATCATCGAGGTATGCCTCACATCTAGGCATTCCTGACAATATACAATTCACCAATCGTTGGAAAGTAGCAGGGGCATTACAAACCCCAAAAGGCATCACTGTGTACTGCAAGAAAGCATCAGGGGTAACAAAGGCAGATAACTCCTTCGCTCGAGCCGATAGAGGCACCTGCCAATATCCCTTTAAAAGATCGAATTTACTTACATATTTGGCAGAGCCAACAGGATCAACACAGTCATCAACACGTGGTAAAGGGAAACAATCAGGTTTTGTCAAAGAATTTAGCTTTCGATAATCAGTGCAGAATCGATATGAGCCATCGGGTTTGTTTACCAACAGACAAGGAGAACTCCACAAACTAAAACTAGGTTCAGCCAAATTGTGAGTAAGTAGATAGTTCACTTCCTGTTTTAACAATTCATGTTTTACAGGATTAACCCTATAAGCATTTTGTTTAACAGGAAAGGAGGTTCCTACATCAATGTTGTGTTCAATAATGGAAGTACGACCAGGGGTATCAAGGAAAAGAGAAGGAAAGAACATTATCAATTCAATAACATTATTTCTCTCCCCCTCACCTAAGTAAGACAAAAACTTTGGCAAATCAGTTGTTAAACTGTTGTTAAGCCGCCCATCTACTTTTCCCCGCGAATAAAGATTAGCATCCTCAAAGTCCTCCAAAGAGTAAACACTTCTGCTACAGGAAAAATCAACATCCTGTTGTTCGAAAGTAGGAGCACACTTTGTCACAACACCAACAGAGGTAGAACTCGCTGGCTCAACATAAAATTTTAACAGATTAATGTGGCAAACTTGTACTTTCCTCCTACGATCAGGAGTATTTAACACATAATTATTGTCTGATAAACTCTTAACTATACTATAAGGTCCCGTAAACTTAGCTTGAAATGGGTTAGAAGGAAGAGACAATAAAGCCAGTACCCGATCTCCCACCTGAAAACTCTTAGACTTAGCTTTTCTATCAAAAAGCTGTTGCATTTTCACCTGAGACTTCCCCAATTTCTTTTGAGCCAGAGTTCGTGCCTCATAAAGTCTACGCCGGAACCCATTAACATAGTCTGCAATACTTTGAGGTAACATGGAACTGCGCCACTCACCAGCTAAAACAGCAGTAGGTCCTCGTACTGCATGCCCAAACACCAATTCATTCGGACTAAAACCCAGGCATTCTTGGGTCACTTCACGTATGGCCAGTAACATCCATGGCAGACCCTCTTCCCAATCTGCATCAAGTTCCACACAATAAGATCTTAAAATGGATTTCAAGGTTTGATGAAACCTCTCAAGAGCCCCTTGGCTCTGTGGATAGTAGGCCGTAGAAATATTGTGGGAAACTCGAAGCTGATGCAGGGCTTTTGAGAATTGTTTCGACATAAAATTCGAACCCTGATCAGACTGAATAACCCTGGGAACACCGAAAGTGGACATAAAATTAGTGAGGGACCGTAAAATGGACTTCGTGGTGATGGTCCTCAAAGGATAAGCAGCAGGATAACGTGTAGTCTCGCACATAATAGTAAAAAGATACTRATGACCAGCCCTAGACCGTGGCAAAGGACCAACACAGTCAATAATCAAATGGTCAAAAGGATTGGAAACCACAGGAATAGGTTGTAGCGGGGCAACTGGCACTTTCTGATTAGACTTACTAGTAAGCTGACATGTATGACAGGACCTTATATATTTGGTCACATCGTGTTTTACCCTAGGCCAATAAAACTGTCGCATAATGCGATCATAAGTTTTACGGACTCCGGTATGACCGGCAAGTCCTTGGTGAGCCAATTTCAATACAGAATCTAGGAACAACAGAGGAACTACAATCTGTGTTTTAGGTTTCACCTCATCTTTATGCATGGTCCTCTTTCTACAAAGGAGGCCATCTTTAAGAAAATACGATGAAGGCAGATCATGTGAACCCTTTCTGGAACCTACCACAGAAAATAGAGGCTTAAGCGTATCATCGGTCTGTTGTGCTCTTATTAGCTCCCCTCGAGAGATCTGTAAAAGAGAAGTCAAAGAGCAATCACCAGCATCAAAATCAGTACCAATCTGTTCAGGAGTGGATAACACTTCAGATGTATCAGCAATTTCGGTGGGCAAGATTGTAGATTCTTCGTGATTAGAAAGAGGTGAAAAACAGACCTTCAAGTCTTTTTGCTCAAGACATTGCGAGACATCAGATTCTGGTTCACCTGTATTAATGTCATTCGGTGTAAAGGCACTTTAACAAACCCCATTTCAAAACCTCTCACCAATACATGGGTTCCAGTAGCGGTTTCAGAATTTAAAGACAATACTCCTTCCCAAAGGAGCGATTGTGCAGCTCCCGTGTCTCTGAGGATACGCACTGGGACCATCTCTTCAGTCCCTGACAAAAACACCGCTCCTTCAGTGATAAAGGGTGTATAATCAATAGAGCCAGTGACATTTAGATCAACAGATTTATCACAGGAACTAGACAAAAAGACATTTCCATCCACAGGAGTATCATCTACAAAGGGTGACGTAGTAACTAAAGCAACATATTTTGAGGATCTTTCTTTCTTCTTAAGAACAGGACAGTCAGAGATTTTATGGCCAGGTTTTTTACAATAAAAACAAACCAGGTCTCTTAAAAGTGGTGTCTTACTAGGACTACTAGCAACAGCTACCCTAACATTTTGTCCCAACACTACAGGCTTTGTCTTAGCTTGACTGAAAAACTTAGACTTGGGCATGTCACTTTTGAAGCTCACTAAACTGAATGAGCCTTGATGGGTTAACACAAACTCATCGGCCATGATTGCAGCATTAGAGTTTGCTCATCTTGTGTTCATTTAACTATGTAGCTATTGCAGGAGGAACACAGTGCTTAAACTCCTCCAAAAGCACCAATTCTTCTAACTGCTCTTTAGTTGTAATTTTCATTGAAGTACACCATCGATCAAATACTCTCTTTTCCCCTTGCAAATTCAACATAAGTGCAGTGGTCATTTTTATGAAGATTTCTGAATTTTTGGCAATATGCCTCAGGTACGAGTTCATAGGCGTGCAATACAGCAGACTTCACAACATCATACTCACCACTCTGTTCCAGGGTGAGAGCAGAATAAACTTCTTGAGCTTTACCTGTGAAAACACACTGTAACAGTAAAGTCCAAAACTTTTTAGGCTATTTCAAAGATAAAGCAACTCGTTCAAAGTAATCAAAATATTTTTCTACTTCTATTTCAGAAAAAGGCGGAACTAATCTCGTATTTCAGTGAACATCAAACATAGGTTCGCCTAACTCAGCCGACGGCTCTAGTACCGGATGCACACAACTCGTGAAGCTTCAACTTTCTTTGCTTCCAACTCAAACTCCAACTTCTTTAACTGAAACGCTCTCTCTTCCCGTTCTCTCTCCAATTCAAGTTCTAATCTCCGTACAGACAACTGTTGTTCTAATTTCTTAGCTGCAAATTCTCTTTTTTCACCTCTCGCGGTGGCGATTCTCACGCTCAGCATGGATTTTCGCCGCATCCAAAAACAATTGTTTCTCTTGCATTGACATATCTCTAAATTTTAATTCACTTTCATTTACATTTATGCATTTGGCAGACGCTTTTATCCAAAGCGACTTACATTGCATTATACATTGTTTCTGAGTATGTGCAATCCCTGGGATCGAACCCATGACCTTGGCGTTGTTAACGCCATGCTCTAACCACTGAGCTACAGGACAGCTTTCAACATCAATAGCACAAGGAGAAAACACTGGGAGCAATAGACTCAGTTCTTACCTCTAAAACTCCTCTATCCATCAGTGATCGTTTTAACGTTGTCACAAGCATATCCTTTAACTTTTTGTCTTGAGTAGTAAGATCGATACTAAACCGCTCAGCAATTTGTATTAATTGCTCCTTTGTGCACCGCTCAAGCAAAGATTTCAAGGGGTAGGCAAAGAAATCTTCGAGCACCGAAGACATTTTCGTAGAAACATACACCTACAACAACACAAACAAACAAACCTCTAATGCGTGAAACGGATTTACTGAAACTACAACTCCCATAAGGCACTGCTTCAATGAGAGAACAGCACATGTACGTCACCTACTCATTCACAAAAACTTCAAAGACTTCCCACGAGTCAAAAACACATTGTAGGTACGTATGAAAGAGAAGAACGCACTAAAAATACGAACGCGATTATTTGCAGGTTCACCTTTATAAACGGAGAAACTCCAGCTCCTATCTGAAAGAAAACTAACTAATTCCTACCTAGTCTTCGAAGGTGTACCGGGCTTGGGGCAGCATGAAACGCTGAACTCAGTGACAATTAGTCTTTTAGACCAAAAGTCCAAAAGAGTACCCCCGCCAGAGAACTAAATCTCCACCCAGAATAACCCTCAAAAACAAGAAAGGCAAAATAATAAAAAAAAAGAACAAACGTGTTACGTCGGAAAGATTGCGTATACACAACCCAGCTGGATACACTCTTCCTAACCAGAGCTCTCATTCATAAAGGTGACCATTCACAAAAATAAGATACTCACCAACATTCCTACACCAAAGGATCTCGGACGAGCCTCCAATTTATGTCACGGCCAGCTCATTCCCGACCGTAACATAAAGAGGATCACACACACAAAAGAATACTTAAATTGAATCGTTATTTATTAAGGAAAAAGTTATTGATTACAGAAACAAAAAAGACAAATGTCTAGGGATTGAAATAAATAAATGAAAAAGTCCAATGGGGTAAAGAATATTGGTAAATGAATAATCAAATATTAGAAGTTTACAATTTACAAAACCCTAAATCTCCCAGCAACGACAGTGTCAGGGATTAGGACAGGAGGAACCCAAATGCAGACAGGACTAAGACCAGAACAAATTTATTAACAAGTATTAACAAAGGCAACAAGGATTATACGAACTGAACATAAACTTAAAAGAATCTAAAGAATCTATACTGAAATAATAAACACAACAGTAATCAAACAAACTATAACAAACAATGCTAGAACTAAATCACGATTTAAATAAAGGAAAACAAAAGAAGTACATAAAGAATATTATAAATAACTAATTTAACACTCAAAGAACTAAACTGGAATAATACAAACTAAGGCTAGACATGAACTGAATACACAACAGACTAGACCGGGTAAACACTGCAACGGCTAACAAAGACAGACACAAGAAAGAACACAAAACACTGACACGGCTCAAAGGGGGTTGAAACTGTAACGGATAACAATAGCGATACTAACGACGAGTTAACAGGAATTGCAACTAAACAAATAACAAATAGTAAGACTAAATAATCAGCTGGGAACGACGAGAAAGGGAAAAACGAGCTAGATGACCAGACGGACCAGCACAAGACAACAAACGCGAGGGGATTATATACACATGGGGAACAATTACAAACAGGTGTGCGACATACTCGAAACGAGTAACAAGGGAACAAGGAGGCGGGGGAATGACGTAAGACAGGAGCACATGGCTGATGAATATGTAATTAGCCATGTGCTTCCACACATGAGTCCAGACTTCGCCTTAAAAACGAAACTCAACTGAGACAGATAGGATGGAGTCTGATCCTCGTGCTCTGACATATAACAAGACAAAGGCAGGATCCTGACAGACAGTGGCAAGGAACCAAAACTCCAATGATGTATAGATGGAGAAAAAAAACTTGGAAGAAGCCAGGCTCAACCGGGAAGGCCAGTTCACCTCTGGCATGTTAAAGCTGCAATTTGTAACTGTCTTGAATACTGTTACAGTGGAGGCTCCAGCTTCTCCTCCGCCGAGTCACCAGAGGGAGCCATCACCGCAATACTGAACGGAACCGCCAAAACTCCATTTCCCAGCATGCACCTACTTGAACTGATTACTTCCAGTTTGTTCACCTGTGCATCATATGCACCTCCTATAAAACCAGACATTGCATATTTGTGAAGTCTTGATTTGCCTCTGCATCATTTCTAAGCGTTAATTCCTGTATTTTCTAGTTGGTGTTTCACGTGTATGACTTGTTTTTGGTTTTTGATTGTTTGCCACCTGCCTCTGTATTTGGATTTGTTCTATCGATCTAAATTCTGGGTACTAACAGTTGGCCAGAATTTTCAGATCGCAGTGAACATGAAGGACTGTAATAGGAGAGGAGCTTACTTAAGTGTTGAGTAGCTAAACCATTCAGGGCCTTGTAGGTAATCAGCAAGATTTAAAAATGTATATGATGCTTGATAGGCAGTCAGTGTAGAGTTGACAAAACTGGGCTTATATGGTCATACTCGTGAGAACTCTGGCTGCTGCATTCTGAACCATCTTGCAGGGCAGCCACCAAGTAGGGCATTGCAATAATCAAGTATTGATGTCATGAATGCATGAATTATTTTTTAGTGTCTGGATTCGAAATATTTTACAAATATTGGAAATGTGGCTTTCAAAGGACAAATTGTTATCAATTTGACACCAAGATTATTGGCTAATGAAGCAGGCTTTGTAGAGCATCCATCAAGAGTAAGGCGGTGTTCTGTGTTGTTGCGTGTGGAGGGTTTTTGTCCAATAAGTAAAACTTCTGTTTAATCTTAATTTAATAGCAGAAAATTGCTAGTCATCCAAGTTTTAATATCGATCGGTGAATTTATGAGTCTTGTTGGGCCTAGAAGAAATGTATAGCTGAGTATCATCAGCATAACAATGAAAACGAACTCTGTGTCTCTTAATAATTGCTCCCAGAGGTAGCATGCACAGAGTGAAAAGTAGGGTCCCCATCACTGAGCCCTGCGGTACTCCATATTGGACTTGTGATCGGTATGACACATTTTCACTCGAATCGGTCAGATAAATATAATTTAAACCATACCAGTGCAGTTCCATTTATGCCAACATAATTTTCAAGCCTATTTAGTAGAATGCTATGGTCAATAGTGTCAAAGGCTGCTAAGGTTGAGTAATACTAGAAGAGAGATGCAGCCATGATCGGCTGACAATAGCAGATAAGTTGTCTTTCTGATGAGAGCAGTCTCTGTACTATGATATGGCCTGAATCCTGACTGGAAATTCTCACAGATACCATTTCTTTCCAGGGATGAGCATATCTGTGAAGACACCACTTTTTCCAGTATTTTTGAGATAAAAGGTAAATTTGAGATGGGTCTGTAGTTTACTAGCTCCCTGGGATCAAGTTGTGTTTTTTTTAATAAGGGGTCTAATAACCACCAGTTTGTAGGGTTTGGGGACATATCCCAACACCAATGATGAATTAATAATTCTATGCAGAGGATCTATAATTTCAGGCAGCATCTCTTTCAGCAACCTGGTTGGTATAGGATCAAGCATACATGATGTTAATTTAAATGATGGGATTATTTTTGACAGTTCATTCCTCTCTATAGTAGAGAATGACTGGAGTTGCTTCTTGGGCAAGTCATGATGCAATCTGAAAATCATGAAATCTGATTTGTTTGTGTTAAAGGCAGTTGCATGTTTATGATTTTTTTGTCAGGCAGTATTTTGTTATTAAAGAAATTCATCGCTATTATGATATTGTCAACTGTCAGAAGCAGACGCTCTATCTGTAGTTAATTTAGCCACTGTGTCGAAGAGATATCTAGGGTTGTGTTAATTTTCTTCTAAAAGATTTGAAAAGTAGGCAGATCTGGAGCTTTTTAAGCACTTTCTATAATTTGACCTATAAATACCGCCAGTTTTGTTTGCTTCCAGTTGCATTCCATATTCCGGGCTGCTCTTTTCAGAGCGTGGGTATGCTATTATACTACGCCGTTGGACTGCTGTCCCTTATCTTTTTTAACCGTAGATAAGCAACTATGTCTAAGGTGTTAGAAAATATGGAGTTAACGTTTTCTGTTGCACTGTTAAGGTTTTCAGAGTTATCCGTTACATTAAGCAATGAAGACAGTGCAGGTGATTTTGATGAAAGACTCTTTAGTGGTAGAATATATTGTTCTACTGTATTTATAGCAAGTAGCTGATTTTGCAGCCATAGGTAAATGTATTTTACAGAACACCAGATAATAATCTGAAATGTCTTCGCTTTATTAATTGTTTGTATTACATGTATTACATTGTATTAGTATCTTTTTTATATTTTTAACATTGATTTAATTGCCATTTAATTGTTTACAGGTTCATTTTGTATTTACCAGTCCGGGGGACAGACACAGTCTCTATATTAAAATATTTAGGTGATTCTGTGTGTTGCAAATTGTGACATCTGTGAAATGGAATGGCTGGCAGACAGTTGGTTAAGTCCGTCTGTCTGCTTCCTGACCTGGGCCCCGTTAGTCAAATATTAGTAGTATTAGTAAGACTATGTGGCAAATTTCTATATAAATGAGCAGCACCAGTTTTGCAAAGGGCTCTTTATTCAGTCACTCTTAGGTAACAGCGATGTATCATTATGGTTTTCTTACTAAGTGTTGGACTATTCAATGACTCTGGACTGTTACTGCCCCCTTGAGGAAATACGGAGTATGCTAGAATGCGATTAAAGTGCGTCGTAAGAATTGTCAGTTGTTACAAATCCATAGAGTGCAGAGCGCACGAGAGTTTACCTCATTTACTAAAGAGTGGTGTTATTTAATTGTGTGCGTGCATCTAAAAACCACACAAACACCTATATGTTTGCATATGCTAATACAAATAAATCTTCTGTGAAGCAAGAAGCATCTTCGTAGCGTTTTGACTAGACGTACCACAGTGATTCATTCTATCCGAACCACATTAGTAACTACAGAACAACCAGCCCTAGAGGGATGAAGGCCATCTCTTTTTAACAGGTCAGGTCTACCCCAAAAACTTTTTCAATTATCTATATAACCTATACTGTTCTGTAAACACCACTTAGACATCCAGACATTTTGTGATGACAGTCTGCTATGTATTTCGTCACCACCATAAGCAGGGAGGGGGCCAGAGAATATTACTGTGTCCAACATCGTACTAGCAAGTTAACACACCTCTTTAATATTATCTTTAGTAATCTCCGACTGACAGAGACTAACATCGTTTGTGCTAATGTGTATAATAATCTTACTGAATTTACATTTAGCTTTAGCCAGCACGTTTAAATTTGCTTTAATGTCGGGCGCTCTGGCTTCCGGTAAGCATTTGACTATGGTGGCTGGTGCCTCTATTTTCAAGTTCCATACAATAGAATCCTTGATAACTAGGGCACTTTCAACAGGTGTCTCAGTGGGTGCGTCAATGAGTGGGGAGAACCTGTTTGAAACTGTAATCGGAACGGAAGGGCGGTGTTTTGTCCTGCGGCTATGCCATCTCACAGTCACAAAGTTTCTCTTGGGATTTAAGATCATCATTGCAACCTAATAACATCATGATTAAGCCATATTTTAGTATATCTATATCTATGCCCTTTTATGCTAAATCATGCTTGCATCATGTTAAAACATGTTAATATCATTTAAATATTCCCAGGTTTTATCTAGTTTGTGTTATTATTTTTGCTAAGCAATTTTAGGAGACACATCTGAGACAATGTTGAAACTTAAATGAAACACAACAGATCTCCATCAAATCTCCTGAGCTTTGAAAAAGCAACCTTGGAGCAATACAGTTTTCTTTTTGGGAAAGCACATAAGTTTGTGTCTATAAACAGTTTCTACCTGTTTGTTTTAATGTGCACAATGACCTGTAAACTGTCATGTATGAAAAGATCTGTTTCTTTAGTGCTTTAAAAATTCCATGATTCCTCTCTGTTTTTCAGAAAGAAAATAATGGCATACCGGTTTGGAATTACAAAGAATTTTGTGGGGTTGAATTAGTCCTTTAAAACAGTCCAAGGAGTTGAAGTAAATTCTTTGTGTATGTTTGATGTGTCCTCACCTCGCTCTGTACTGTTTCTTCTGTAGGTGCAGGGACTTTGAAGGACGTGAAGACACTGTGACTCCATGTTCTTTAGTCCTGTGGAGGATCAGAGTGTTAAGAGCATGGAGAGACTTTACACACAGCTCTGTTCAGCTGATGCTGACCTGTGGGACCCTCGCCACCCTCACCGTGTTTGTGTTCACCACACTGTTACGATCTCTTCTGGGTAAAAACATCTACCTTATCTACTGTGACCATAAAACAGATAAATAAAGAGCACAAGACATTATTTTACAAATTTCCTTGTTTCTTTCAGCAAAACCAAGTTTATTTTTAAATGATAATTTTTATGGTGTCCCTGGCAATTATTTCAACTAAATAATGTTTTTTTGTTAAGCTGAATGAAGTAGATTACAATAAGGTTTTATCTGTTAACTTAGTTTTTCATAGTTAACAAAAACTATGAACAATAGTTTAACAGTATTTATTAATCTTACTTAATGATAATTTACCGAAACATATTCAAAGTATCTGTTAACATAAGTTGATTAACAATGAAAGAACACAAACAAACAATAAACAATTGTATTTGTATTAACTAATATTAACAAAGATAAATAAAAAAGATAAAAAATATGATTAAAATCTGATTAAAATATATTACCCTCTATATTGTATATATTACTTTATATATTACTCTTAATATATCGTTAGTTTTTTTCATACAATTAAAGCATATTGCTTTTGACTGTCAAAAAAGACAAAAATCACCAATCAACTACATTTCAAGTTCACTAATTAATAAATGCATTTTTTCGCAGATATTGTCTTACTTGTTTTTATCTGTTGTTTTATTTCAGCATATTACTCTGCATCCCACTCAAGCAGCCAGTCATCAGAGAGCCAGCGTGAGCCCTCACCTGACAGTCAGGAGTTGAATGACAGTCAGCTGGACTCCAGCACACAACAGCAGCACACTGGTGTTGCGTACATCAGCCCTTCACTGCAGGAAACAGCGGATTTACTGGTCACAGTGACTGGAGTCTGTGTGTGCATGATCTTTACTATGTTTATTTCCCATCTGCTGTGACAAAAAGGACAAATGTTTTGAGTAAAATGGGTCATCTATCACAAAAAGAACAAAAAGATCTGATGTGTATTTTTGGGATTCTTCATGTCCTGCAGTGAGCACTGAACGTTGGGGCATGTTCAGACTTTCACTCAAGTAGTGAGAGTAAATGACCAAAATTAATCAAATTATTTATTTAAATGAATCTCATAAAATGCATTCAGAAAGTATTCAAACCCCCTTACTTTTTTTAATTGTGTTACGTTGCATGGTTTCCAAAAAAACAACCATCACTGCAGCCCTCCACCGATCTGGGCTTTATGGCAGAGTGGCTAGACAGAAGCCTGTCCTCAGTGCAAAATACATGAAAGCCTGCTTGGAGTTTGCAAAAAAAAAGCACCTGAGAGACTTTCAGGCTGTATGGAACAAGATTCTCTGATCTGATAAAAGAGATTGAACTGTTTGGCCTCAAATTTAAACATTCTGTCTGGAAAAAAACAGACACTGCTCATCACTTGCCCAATATCATCCCAACAGTGAAGCTTGATGGTGGCAGCATCATGCTGTGGGACCAGTCTTCCAGTCAGGGACTGGGAGACCGGTCAGGGATGAGGGAAAGCTGAATGGAGTAAAGTACAGAGACATCATCAACGAAACCCTATTCCACAGCACTCAGGACCTCAGACTGGGCCAAAGGTTCACGTTCAAATATGACAACACAGCAGTGGCTCCGGGACAACTCTGTGAATACCCTAGAGTGGCCCAGCCAGAGCCTTTAGTTGAACCCTATCAAACATCTCTGGAGAGAAAATGGCTGTACATCGTTGGTCCCTTTCCAACCTGACTGAGCTTGAGAGAATCTGAAGCTTCAGAATGGCTGAAAAGGTGTGCAAAGCTTGTTGCATTATACCCAAAAAGTCTGTCTGTAATTGCTGTAGTGCTACAACTAAGTACTGAGTATGGAGTCTGAATACTTATGTAAATTGATATTTTAGTGATATTTCAGTTTTCTCTTTTTAATAAACCTAAAGATAAAGAGGCTCTGAATAGTTTCTGAATGCACTGTATATAACGTTTTGCTGAGAAAAGCCCCCAAATTAAAATAATTCAAATACATTACATTGTTAAAAACAACAGTATTTATTGACTTCACAATAGACTTGTGGCTTTAGAAGTCTATATAGTTCTTTCAAACTATATACTTATATTATTTCCTTATATATGCAGAACATTTTGCAGTCAAGTTATCGGTCATTCTGTCACATTCCTTTGTTTACATTCCGCTCATAGGTGCCACATTTTTAAGATGTTGTCCTAAAGGAATGGTTCAAATGGAAGCCCTGAACCACAAGTAAAGAAAGAAGTAAAACTTATCTTGTTATTTCAACATCATAAATTATTTCAAGATAACATTTAGTTATTTCAAGATAATATCTCGTTATTTTAAGATAGTATTTTATTTCAAGATAATGTCTTATTTCGATATATTATTTCAAAGCATTGTGTTGTTATTTTAAGATGTAATTTCAAGATAATATCTTGATATTTCCAGATAATAAGTCATTATTTCAAAATAATATCTTATTTCAAAATAATATGTCATTATTTTAAGAAAATATAGTTATTTCAAAGTCATTTTCTCATGTTAACACATTTGGAGGCCCTAATCTAAAGCTATGCTTTAAGGTGAGTTGAAGGTTTCACTATGGGCTTATTCACCTTATTTTGCAACGCGGAAGTAAATACGATGACGTACTTCCTTATAATGTGTTAGACTTCCGGTTCGCTAGCTGGTAGGTAAGGAGTGTAAGCAGCGATGTGGTGGGAGCATGCACAGAACACTATTAAACACCGTGATGGTAAATATTTACCACACCTGCGGTGTATAACACAGTGGGAGGATGAAATGTTCATTCCGCGTGGGTCCTTACTACAGCTAATGGGACAATTGGGGCGACTGGTTGCTCTTGAATTGCCGGACAGGGCAAATCCTGTAGCCACGCAGCTGCGATCCTCTGGAAGGTGAGTACACACTTAGTATATACTAAACTGACACAGGAAAAATGTTCATAGGTAATTTTTCATTACTGATGGTATTATAGTTATATATATTATAGTTAATGTGTGCTAAGATTTTAATTATATTAGATTGTCTTCAATTTAACTGCTCCATAAATGGGTGCGTTTTTATATGTTTAGTTATTAAACTCCAGTAGTTGTATTTTCCAAACGAGTTGGCATTTTTTTACATGAATTTGTAGGATTAACTTTTCTTCGCCCTTCGGAGGGGCGTGCATATCATAGTGTGCTCCACATCCACATTAAGCTCTGGTGCATGGATTATGGTCAAAACAAATGTTTTGCAGATATTGTTTTACGCTTGAACCAACTGTTATGACACCCCCTAACTGCGCAAAGTACGCCAGTCTTTCTGTAATCCATATTAAAGGTTAACTACCCAGTAAAATCTACACAGTCGATGCAAAACTACAGAACCACAATAAAACTAATGTTACTATTAGCGGAAGTGCTTTACCGGAAATTTGACACATTATAGTTCGAAAATGGCGGCGACCGCGCTTATGTGAAAAATAAGGTCAATAGCCAGTATCCTTGTCTATCACCATACAACTATCCAGACCTTTTTACTGTGCCTTTCTAAAGTTATTAACCCATGAATTTTATATATTTGATAAACTCATGCAGGGCTTGCAAAATCGTTAGCCTGACATCCCGGGGCTATTGTGTCATTTAGTCGGCCTACCAAAATTTCCGACCATCTTATGAGGAAAAATATATTGCAATGCTTTTGCATTCTCTCACAATTGAATTATCATAATTTGGTCAGATAATTGTGTTGTATGCAATTTTTGGGCATTGGGCATCGCTGTGAACTGTGTATCAGTGACGCTCGTCCTGTCAGTCATCACTCTCCTCACGTGACAAGTGAAGTCTAGTAAACGTGATAGAGCGCATGCATAGTGGAGAACTAAATCACTGATTGTTATGTGTGCGTGTGGGAAAATAAGATGCGCATGGATTTACGCAGGTATTTCAGTTCTGAAGTGGAGACCGATGCACAGATGGAGAAAGCTGACGGTGATGCTATGCTACAGTTCCCGGGAAGGGACATTCTTGTATGGAGTTAGAATTGTTGCATAATTATTTGGAATTATGCAACAATTCTAACTCCATATTGAAGCATTTGTTGGTAATATCAATACACGCTAAATACTTGAACATTTTCTGAACACGTCTTTTCTTCTTTGATGCAGAAAAATATTCTTTTGAGACAACATGTCTGCAGCTGACTGGTACCACAACACAAATTCTGAAGGCACATTACAATTTCCCAGTGCCTTTTCAAGGGAAAAGATCAAATAAAAGCTCTACATTTGCAGAACTGGACGAGTAAATTTATTGAGTTCTCCAGTTGTTTACATTTGTGTTTGAGAAGAGAAAATTTCTGGATAAGAAGTATAGACTTTTTAACCTGTCCTAGTGGATGAAAAACTACATCACTGCATACAATGTTAACATATTTATTAATATTATAAATAACATGTATAAAAATTACATTTTTAAGAAAGGTTTAATACAGGTGGAGAAACAACAGCCAAAAACGGTATTCTTTGCTGTGACCTATGTAATGCAGTTTTATTTAAAGTGAAAGTGACAGATATGTTGTCAGATATATTGTCAGATATGTTAACTCAAACCCAAAATGTAACCTTTGCATTTAACCCATCACTGGTGAGGTGTGAACAACACACGGGCAGCAATCGGGGTTGGGTGCCTTGCTCAAAAGCACTTCAGCTGCTACCCGCCAGCGCTGGAATCAAACTAGCAACCTGTAGGACACAAATGCCCCCACTAAAACTAATGTCCCTATTAAAAACATATATATTTATATGTATATAGTTTGTATAAAGTAAAGGGCATTGAATTAATGCAGTAATGTATATCTTAATGTATAGTTTTTAGTGTAAACCATTAACCTCAATTTAAGTATCTGGACAGTGGCAGCTGCCTCAGAAAGTCAGCAGCATTCTACGGTTTTACTTCTTGCTGCTGCTCGCACAATCATGTGACACTATCAACACTGCTGAAGGTACAGAAAACTTTCTAGGCCTCCCGTTATGTTGTTGCTATTGCAGATTGTGCAGCATGTGAAGAATGTGCCACCAGAAACAAAACAGCCTTTTCTGTGCACAACACTGATCAGAGTCTGTCAGAATGAAAAAGAACATTGACTTAATGAAGATTCCCTAAAATAATTATGCTTTAAACATTAAGAAGTTAGAGGCAATAGCAGTAATAACACGCAGCATTTGATAATAAAGCATCTGCGTAGCGAAGTATACGCTACTATATTACGCTGTTTGAGGCAGCCAAATATGGACAGGATTCCGGTAAGAGATTCTTCACAAGGACGCATTTATTAAACAGTTTTTGGGTTGTCATCTGCACAAATTATTCTTTGGCAACAATATCTGTATTAATAGTCTAAAGGAACAATAAATATAATTACAACCATATTCTGAGAACCATTTTCACACTGACATGATAATCAAAAAGTCTGCATCCTTAACATTAATAACAACACAATCAACGCAAATAGACATTATATAGTTGTGTAATGACGCGTTATTAATGTAAACACACGTGTGATGCAATATAATAATACTGCCGATTAAAATGCTAATTAGCATGTTTCTCTCGCAGGTTTAGTGTTTTATAGAGCCTGGCCGATACGAGAGGGTGAAATCAAAACCATCAAAAAAGAGTGCCCATCGAGCCTGGCATGAGCTCAGCCTCTTGGCCGAATGGATGTATTCCAGATTTTTTGATCCGTCCAGACCAAGATGCCCCTTTCAACCAGTGACGCCACTCCTCCAGAGCCAACTTGACCGCCAAGAGCTCTCGATTGCTTATGTTGTAGTTCCGTTCAGCAAGGCTTAGCTTGTGAGAGAAGGCGGCGCAGGGATGAACTGCCACCCGGGATCTGGAAAAAAGAAAACAGGTTGCCATTGGACGGTGGAATCCTGGTGACAAAGTCAAGGGCAAGGAAATCGGGAGAGGCTGAAGCAGATCAACGGGCGGAGAATTAGAGGTCTTGTTCTGGGCACAGACAGAGCAAGCCAACACGAACTGCCTGACGTTGGGCCTCATGGTAGGCCAGCGATCTTCGAATTCCCAGATGACAAGTAAGCCGGGAGCAATGACCCCACCAAAGGACCTCAGGCCGCAGTGCAATCGGCACGAACAGCCGCCCCTCCGGGCACCCCTCTGAAACCTCACCCTCCCGAACGGCCAGCCTCACCTGCCAGTCGATCCCCTAGGAGAGAGACCCTACCTCCACCCCCTTCTTGGTAATGGCTTCGGCCAGAGCCATCTCTCCAGAGGACTCGAACGTATGGGAGAGGGCGTCGGGTTTAGTGTTCTTAGAGCCTGGCCCGAGCCTTGGATGTTGTCTGGTTCCCTGACCGGTTATCTCTAGTCAAGTGTATCAAGTCTATTCTAGTCAAGTTAAAGTCAAGTATTATAGTCTAGTAATGCAGTCAAGTTGTTTAAGTCTAGTTATTCAAGTTATTCATATCAAGTTATTCAAGTAGTCTTAGTCCCTGTGCCAGTCTTGTCCTGTGCACTTCAGGTCTTCACACCTATCGTTCTGTCTGCCTGGTGGAATTCCCCTCCGTCCCGGACTTTGTCGTCGAGAATCTCCCATCGCCTGACTTACCTGCTCTTCGCCGGTTCCCGTCGCCTCTCCCATCCAGTCCACCAGCCATCTCTCCTGCCCTGCCCATCACCCTCCCAAGCTCCAGACTGCACCTGACACCATCACTACAAACTCAACAACTTCTATTTTACCCTAAAGGAATCATTAAATGGGAAATGAATTCATCATTGACAGAAAAAAATTACTCTAGCCCTAGAAAAACTTTAACATAAGTTAATCTCAAAGAACATAATAATGGCATTTAATCACTCACAATGAAGTTCATAAAATAATTACATTTCATTACAGTAAAATCAATAAGTTAAATAAAAAAATCAAAAGCTAAGAACCTTTTTAGTCTGTCTTAACATTTAACACACATACAATTCTGATTGTAGAGCTCTTTAATTCAATTGTTACCACTGAATGAGAATAAGAGTACTCAATAAGAGAGCTCTGTAATTCAGTTACTAGTAACAATGCAATTGTAGAACTCTCTAATCATAATTGTATAAAATAAATTATAGAGCTCTCTACTTGTAAATGTTACTAGTACTAATTAAATTAGAGCTCTCTGTCGCTGGAAACATTAAAGGTGATTTGGTCTTCCATATGCGGTCATACTACACATCATATATATCATCCGGTTGCTGTCCGTATTCATAGGGGTTTCAGTAGAATTTTTGCATGCTGAAGTCTACACTTTACGCTCCATTTACTTCAATTCATACACATGCAAATGCAGCGTACACCCTCAATTTGAGTGCTGGTCATAATATCCAGATAAATCGTATAAATCCGACATTTTTACAGAGGAAAATACAAAACATGGGTTTAATAAGTATGAAAATGCAAATCCGAGCATGACCTTTGCACGCACGTCTGATATGTGTGCTCTCCTCTGGACATATAATAGAACAGACCCTGATGTTTGTGAGTGTAACCAAGAAGTTTTTTGATTATTGTAACTATACAGAGCCTATTAAAATGGAAATGTTTAATTTTATAATAATATATTATTTAAAATAATATATAATTTAAATTATTATTAAAACAATGCTAATGCTGAGTCCATTCTGGAGCAGGCGTGAACTCCTGGGATAAAACCCCCAAAACAGAGAATAATTAGCATAGCTGCTGTTCATAATGGTTAGGGCATAAAATTCTATTTGTGTCATTTTTTGTAGGTAGAATGAAAAACACATGATGAAAATTGCATTATGAGAATGCTTTGCTAATGCTTTGCTTTTTAAATTGCAAGAGCATGTCTGAGCCCTGAATAGCATCAGGTAGACTATTCCAGGAGTTTAGGGGCCGAGGGCAAAAATGCTCTTTCACCTTTAGGAATTTGTGATTCTAGGTACAACCAGATGTCCATGAATTTTGTGAGCGTTAAGCGTGCGATGAGGCTTGTAATGAGAGAGAAGATCAGTTAAGTACATAGGGGCTAACCTGTTTAATGCTTTATAGGTTAACAGATAACCAGTGTAAAGATGACAAAATTGGGGCTTTATGGTCATATTTCTTTGACTTGGTAAGAACTCTAGCTGCTGCATTTGGGACTATCTGTAGCCTGTTTATTAAGAAAGCTGAACAGCCACCTAAAAGTGCATTACAATAGTCCAGTCTGGAGGTCATAAAAGCATGGACCAGCTTTTCTGCATCAGATATAGATAAGATGTTATGCAGCTGAGCGATGTTTCTAAGGTGGAAGAAAGCAGTTTTTGTAATATATGACAAGTTAAAAAGACAAGTTACTGTCTAATATGAAACCCAAGTCTTTAGCAGTGTTGGATGAGGTGACTACTGTAATGATTGACTGGGATCCATCTGCGGCACAGTTTAATATCAAGGTCAACAGGCAAGGTAATCAACAGTAATCAAGCACAGCGTAGGCAAAGACAAAATCATAATCAAACACAGGCATGGGTTAGGACAGGCAGCAAACAATCAGCGATAAGCAATCCAAAAATACAATCCAGGTAAAACACAGTAAAGCAAACAGGAACAATAAAAACGCTCAAAATTGTGGGCTGCAAAAATTTGCCAAAACAAAACTTCACAATAATCTGATACAAGAGTCCAGTTTAAAAAGCGTTGTGGAAATGCCGACCAGGTGGCAAACAGGAAGTGATCAGTTCCAGGTAAGGTGCATGATGGGAAACGTAGTTTGGACAGGATCCGGTTAGTATTCTGGCATCGGCTCCCTCTGGTGGTGCGGAGGAGAGGAGGCTGGAGCCTCCATCGTAACACTTTACAAGTACAATTTAAATTAAACAGTCTAATTTCAGACATATGGATAAAGATATTAAGTATTAAAAACTTAAAAAGAGAAATGGATTGTTTAGGGTGTTCCCTCAGGTCATGAAACGCAGGGTTGTGCTATTTACATTTCATTTAGCTGACGCTTTTATCCAAAGCGACTTACAAATGAGGACATGGAAGCAACTTCAACTACAATAAGAAGCAACAGTGAATAAGTGCTATAGACAGGTCTCAAGAATTTCAACACAGTATAAGAAGGTTTTTTTTTAAAGAAGTAGAAGTAGCAGTGTGTTAGTACATTAGTCAAGGAAGTGAAGACAAAAAAGGTGAGTTTTTAGTTGTTTCTTGAAAATGGCTAATGACTTAGCCATTCTGATGGAGATATGAAGTTCATTCCACCAACCGGGCAGAGTGAAAGAAAGAGTCCGGGAAAGTGATTTCTTCCCTCGTTGGGATGGTACCAGAAGTCGACGTTTGTTAGCTGAACGCAAATTTCTTTTGCAGAAATTTGAGCAGGTAGGGAGGTGCGGATCCAGTAGTCACCTTGAAAGCAAACATCAGAGCCTTGATTTATGACTCTTTGTCCCACCTGTGTATATAAGATGGCTTAGCAAAAGACTAAGGGGAACATTCTGTAACCAGGACCTCCCATACAATTACTGTGTGTATTTATGGCCAAATTTAACTTTACTAAGATGTTGTTCATGCTGATCCTTTTAACCAACTGAATTTGTAGTAAATTTTATAATTGAAATTTTAAAAATACATGTTTGAAGTTATTTCCAGTAGATTAAGAGTCTGGTTCTACCACAAACTATCAGTGGTGGAAAGAGTACTGAAAATGTATACTCAATTACAAGTACTGTTACATTGCTGAAATTATACTTAATTACAAGTAAAAGTACTGGTGTTAAAAAAAAGTACTTAAGTACAAATTACTCTTCATAAAAACTACTGAGTACTAATTACTTTTTAGCTGGTGGTATTTATTGAATTATATATAATTGCTGAATCAGACAAGATCCAGACAAGAAAACATTTTACAAAACACATTTAAATATACTATAAACACTTTTGAAACTCTGTAAACAGCATTAACTGAACTGTCAGGTGTGGTTTATATATGAATCACAGAACAACATCCCTAAACATATACAGTATATTAAATAAATAAATAAATAAAACAATTTTACAAAAATGAAGTTGTAAGTCTTCTTACCATTATGTGTTTTATAATAAAATATATATATATATATATGTATTTTTTTAATTATACAAATTAAATTATAGGTGAAATTATAGGTAGATGATATCTTATCAATAGCACACCGCAATTATTTTACAAAAACAATGTTTTGCTATTGTAAGTATTAAGACTACAGAAATATACACAAATAAAAATATACCCTTTACAGCAGGGATCATCAACTATATTTGTCAGAGGGCCAGAGTTTTACCAGACAGTCTCCTTGGGGGCCGGACCCCCAAGAAGAAAATCAAATAAAAATCTAATTTTGGCTTAACATTATGTTTAATGTTTATACTTTTTCCATTTCATTACAAAACTGAAGGCATTTGATTCAGGCTCCCATCACCTATACCACAGTCAACCACTAGGAGTGAAAGATATTTTTCTTTAACCCTCTGGGGTCCGAGGGTGTTTTGGAGCCCTGGAGAAGTTTTGACATGCTCTGACATTTGTGCTTTTTTCAGGTGCTTATGAACAT
>JAZGTJ010004395.1:0-31055 GCA_036877575.1 Botia almorhae | reverse complement strand
GCACGCACTCTAACAGGATGCTAACATTAAAACAATGGCAAATACCAGATCTCTGGTCTGGATATGAAAACATCTTTTTCCTGTTTGTTTCCATAGCAACGCTCTACTGTGGCCTCCATGATGCACAGGCAGGAGACTGTGGAGTGCCTGAAGAAGTTTAACGCTAGGAGGAAACTCAAGGTGAGTTTTATGAACACACACACACACACAGACTGGTTTTCATGTTTTCCATAGACGTAATGGTTTATACACTGTACAAACTGTATTTTCTGTCTCTTAACCCTTCTTTAAAACCCTCACAGAAAACGTTCTGCTACTTTAGTTTTTCAAAAAGATCATTCTGTATGATTTATAAGCTTGTTTCCTTATGAGAGCCTCAAAAATGCCCCCACAAGGTCAAAATTCAGTAGTATTACTATACTTGTGGGGACGTTTGGTCCCCATAACATAATGAAGTTAAGATTTCTCTCTCTCTTGTCACAGGGAGCCATCCTCACCACTATGCTTGTGTCACGAAACTTCTCTGGTAAGTTCCTCGCGTGACCCTGTTGGTGACCCTGAATATTAACCTTTGAACTGTTTTGATTGACAGTCGAGTTGTGTTTTCTGATTGGTCTGTCCTGTGTCTTGTTGTTATGGGTCTCACAGTATTTTATGTCTGTATGGATCCTCACTCTGTTTTGATGCGTCTTGTTGTCTTTTGTCTGACAAACAAGCACGTTTGTCTCTTGCGTTTAGTAAAAAGTTGACACTTTAAGATTGTGTGAATGTAATCGCATTAGAAGGAAAATATCAAACCGCGAGACAAACAAATGATGTCAGATTGTTTCTCAGAAATAACTTAAATTGAAATCACTTCTTAGAAATACCGTGATGCTCAGAATACAGTATATATATATATATACTATACTGTAGATATGTTATATTTATATCGTCTCACCTCTATTGCCCAGCATGTCCAGAGAGCGTCTGATACAGTGTCTCTGACCTCAATCTGTGAGTCTCTGACCTCACAGATTTTATACATACTACACAATAACATCACTCACCAGCTATTTTACTGGCTTCAGCTTCTTTTACTGTCTGTCCACTCGTCTTTTAAATGACCATTTCAAGGACGGAAACTCAAACACTTTAAGTACCGCTTTCCGATCTCATCTGTGATGTCATGTAACCGCATCACATGATTGTCAAATCACAGGTCATTCATGGATGTGGCTTTAAATGCTTGGAGGGATGATTCTCTTTGGGTCCAAAACAGAGTGTGTTCTGTGTTTTATGTTATGTTGGTTGTAATTAAAATTCTCTTGTCTGAGTGAGAGTTGTGTTGTTCGGAGACGCTTGTCTTTCAAAGAAATGAAAGAGAAAGACAATTGGTGTGACGTGTTATTATAACTGACAGGTTTTTCTGCCGCAGACTAATGATTCTCTGTCACTCTGCCCCTTTTCCTCCTCCCTATCTCTCTTTGTTCCTTCCTCATTGTGTGTGTGTGTGTGGGTATGTATGCGTCTGCGTGTGTGTTAGTGGGTAGCAGGCAGACCACAGCTCCCGCCTCGGTCACTGCGGCTGCGGCTGCAGTAGCCGCGGCTGCAGGCACCACAGCAGGGCTGGTGGAACAAGGTAGCGCCGCCCTGCTGGTCACGATTCTTCTGCCTCCCTCTGTCTATGCTCTCCCCTCTTATATTCACAACTCACCTGCCATTTCTTTTTCTGTCCCTTTTCTCATCTTGCATTTCTTTCTCCTCCTTTCATCCCTCCTTTTCACTTTCCCATTTTATTTCTCACTTTCGGTTTTCCTCTCTTCTTCGACCCCTTCATAATTCTTTCTGTTTTCCTCTGTCACGTACTAGTTCATGTCTCTGCATGGGGCTAAAGCATGATGACTCACCCGTTACCTGTCGTTCCTGCTCTGTCTGCTCTCTCTCTCCTGTCCTCCACACTTCAGTGTCATTATCCGCCCCCCCTTTTGCTCTCAGTTCATGTCAGATGTCACATCGAGCAGCTCATTGGTCCTCTCAGCTGTCCATCTTCCTTGTGATGTCATCATGATGTCATTCATCTTTTATTTATTTTGACACACCATGGCCCATGCATGATGAATGTGATTTTCCCCTCCGACTCTCTCCTCTGCGGTTCTCTTCATCATTTTTCCTTCATATGTTCCATAAATCACCGTCGTTGACTTTCCTCTGGTGTATTCTTATCTCCCCCACGTCATCACTTCTCTCAGCCATTTTTATCTGACACCCATAAGCCATCTTCAGTTTCAGCCTCTGCATCTCTCTCCTTAATTCTCTCTGTAATATGGTCTGTGAAGTTAAAGTTCACCCCCGTTTTAGGGGTGGAACAGTCTGCCTGCTGTTGTGCTGAATGCTGCATGGGAGATCGGACTAACGCATGTTCACTAACTTTGGGGGTGTAATGTGCTGTATGGATTTGGTGCCCCTGTGCATGGTCAAAGCTTTTGGAAAATCTGTACTGCACTGTATCAGAATTTAACAGAGTAACATTTTTTGTTACATTTACAACACATTTTGCAAAGTGTAGTTATGATTTTATGAAAAATATACATAAGAAATATTGCATACACAGTTTATGAAAACATATTAACATCATTTAACATGTAATTGTGTTTCCTTTACAGCCCTGTAGACTTTTCTTGTGTATGTAATTAATCATAATTAACGCTAGGCTTACGTGCCTGTTATTAAAAATTGTGATTGCAGTTTGATCAGCAACATTTGGATTTTGAACGTTTTTCTTGCCCTTTCGTTTATTAATCATCTTATACTCACTGCATCTCCTTCAGAACACATAACTAGCAGATACGGTATCTTGTCGTATAATTTAACTGTCACAAAGCCATTAAAAGTCAAAGGCCTCTAATCAGACATTAGTTCTTTAAATCCGATAGTGTTACTTTAAAGTCTCGGTTTCACTTAAAGCTGCAAGCCGTAATTGTTTTGTGGTTAAAATGAACCAAAATCAGTTGAGCAAGTACATGACAGATCAGTTTTCGAACAATCTCCTTGCCTTACAGTGATTCACAACAGTATGTTTATAATAATCATTTATAATGTTATCTGTCTGTCGATTTCCTAAGAAATGTCTGTTGGGCTTCATTTAATTGACCTAACTTTAACATTTAATTTACCTTACTTTTACCTAATGAAAAGTACGTAAAGTAACCTGCAATTTTATGTTACAAACAGAGATGGCGGTAGAGAGGTGCAAGTTATGGATTGCAGCTTTAAAAGAAGACGCTGTCCTGTTCATCTAGTCTACACTTATTGTGTAGATTACTGTTGTGACCCCACCAGTCAAAAATCTGGACAAACCTGAACCGAATTTGTCACAATATATTAAAAGCCTCCTTAGTGCTTACCGTACGCTTACATACTTACAAAATAGTTCAGTGACAAAAATCACATTTATTAAAACGATAAAATGACATAAATAAACAATATAATATAAATTTGTTATATAAAATGTTTAAAACAAAATGATCTGCAGGAGAATCCAGTGATGTTGTTTTTATTTTCTCCAGAGGGCAGAAAATGATTCAGGCTGAGATGTTACTGTAATTATTTTAACAGTAAACACGTCACGTGTGATGTACAGTAGGAGGGTGCAGCTGGTACACTGAGCGTGTGCTGCGGCTTCATATGCGAGGCTCCTCCACATGCCTGCGATCAAATATTTATGTTCTGCTGCCTGGTCTGTGTCCTCCAGTCTGAGCACTGCGCTGTCGGCAGTGACAGTACACGCTGCACTGATCTCTGAATCACTCCAATCCTGACATTTCATTCTGTTTACACGATGCATGTGAGATTATATCACGCATTTATTATCAGTTTGTTTATTAATATAGTGACATTGTTCATTTTACCTGTGCACGTATTGCACATGGCACAAAATGCATTACAATTGCGGGTTGTATCAAGGCTAATTTAATTTGGCAGCACATGTTTTTTTAAAAAGCATGGCATGAGTTTAGGACTAGATTTTAGAGTAGTGAAACTGCTTATATAAATCAGCCTGGCACAAACCTTGGATTTGCCTGCTATTTTTGCTAAGTCTTGTTTGTGCTGACTTAGCCCTGCTAAGTAGATAAAAAAACCCACATAAAAATGATGACTGCGCTCAAAATAAGTCGACACACTTTTTGTTTTTATTGTTTTTGGGCTCGTGCAGAGCTGCATAGATGTAGCTGTTTAGCTTCACTCTTCATAGAGGCAACAATAGCATAAGAGTGTTTTGACTTCCTCTCTATTGCTCTATTTTTCTCTCCGTTCCTTCTCTTTTTCTCTCTCTCTCTCTTTCTCTTGCGCTCTGTGTTAATGGCAAGGTAAGGAGCTCGACTCACTCTAGAGTTTTAGATGTTTCTTCATCACTCCTGATCTTTCTACAGGGACGCATGCTCACTTCGCTCACTGATCTCTTTGGGGCCACCAGATGGATGCGTTGGTGGCCCAGATACAGCTCTAGGAGGATCTGTATCCAAAACCCACCTTCAGTGACCCTGTTCTTTCGTTTGTGGCCCTCATCTGCAGGAGCACAGCACGTGTTCCACTTAGGCTTGAAAATTCGATTGCGACCTTCTGCTGTGTGCTCCATGCTTTATTTTTTATGAATGTCACCTGAAGTCATAAACTAAACAATTGTACTGGTGACTCGGCTGTGGACTAATTTTCAGTGCCGGCTTTTTGGAAGGTTAAAATAAAAACCGTTTTCCCAAAAACACTTTTCCAGTGACGTTTTAAAAGCAGTGTAGGCGCTCTTTTCCAGAATCATCTTTTGGCATGATGGTTGAAAGTCTTTTCACATCCTGATAGCAATTACTAAGTGGTACAAATATAGATTTGGAATGTTTTTATCTCCTGTGGAAGGCACAAAACCATAAAATGTTATTCAATTATTGCACTCGGTCCAAACGAGGGGCGGGATCTTATGCTTTTAAAGCTAGTTTACTGTTAGTAGCCTCTACGAAATTGCCCACCCCTCCTTTAAGATACCTTTCGAGATAAGCTGAGGAGTAAAGCTCAATTTCTTTTGTGCTAACTAACTCTGCCTTTGAGACTCTGAGGGAACTAAAATACCACATGACATGAAGTCTAACCTGAGGGTGATGGTACTACAAAAACTAAATGAAGGGCCTCCAATGTGCATGTTTTGCTTGAGGGAGTGTCTATATTTCTTTGTGTACCAATTTTGGACATGTTACGCGAACCAGCAATAGTTGACCGTGATTCTGTCAGATCCTCCATTTTACACACTGATGAGTGTCTTACATTGATTTAATTCCCTGTATTTAAGTTTTTAAACACTGTATTTTAAATAGCTTTCTAGTCATTAGATTAAGAAGGTTCTCCATCAACTACACTTGCAAGTACTCTGATCAACTTCTTTTTAAAAGCTGCAATTCGTAACTTTTGCCTCTCTACTGCCATCTCTGTTTGAATACATAAAATTGCAGGTCAATTTACATACTTTTTATTACACACGTTAAAGTCCAGTGAAGCCGAACTGGCATTTCCTGAGAAATCTAACTTGACAGCACAAATTAGAAATGATTAATATAAACCTACTGTTACCTGTCTGGGTAAGGAGAGCGTTTTGAACACTGATCTATTATGTATTTGCTCAATAACTGATTTTGTTCATTTTTAACCCGAAAAGTTACGGATTGCAGCTTTAAATATTGCATTGTCTCACATCTGTAGCACCAGCACTTCTGTGTTAGGAAGCTGTAGAAAGTGATTTGCTTGGTAATGTGACACAAACACGCAGTTCTATGAGATTCACAAAGAGCTTTGTGTGTATTTGATGGGTAGCACTTTATGACAACGTTCATAACTTTTGTTATTAAGGTCATTAAGTAGGAGATAATGTACCAGATAACCGGTCATTATATTATTATTAAATATTATTTCTCATTAGAGACCGGCGTACTGGACTTTATCTCGCTTATTACACGGCTACTTACCAAATAAATAAACACATGGACATAAAAACTAGATTTGAATTGAAATTATTTGATTTTCGTGCTTGTAGAGACCCCAGCGAGACAGAACACAAGTGTCTCTTGTAGGCAATAGGAAATCAGTTTCTTGGATGAGCGATCAGTAATACATCATTCAGAAATCGAGTTTTCTAGAGCCGTGTAATAACAACCATTATTGCATTACATAATGCTTAGCAGATTATTAGATGATGGGCGGTGAAATAGTTAAACCGTCATTAAACTTTGATTTCATGATCTTCTGATCTGTTAAGCATTAAGGTTGTTAAAAATAATGAATAAGGTTTATAATAAAATATCATGTGTTCAGAATACCGAATTCCACTGAATAAACATCTTGGTGGCCTCTAAAATGTTTAATCTGCTGTTTTTTTTAAGCTGTTTTTTCTTTCGGAATCAAAGTTTTATGTGAATCGGTTTTGCTGATTCGACTGATTCAGTCTCTCTCGTTTTCTTCCCATTGTAGCAGCCAAGAGCTTGTTGAACAAAAAGGCAGATGTGAAGGTAAGAGATCTGTTGACCTTCTGACCTCTCTGACCGTGTGACATTTGCGATACTGTCTCTTTTTTCACTTCCCACTCTCTCTGTCCTGCTGTCTTACTCGTTAAGCTGTCAGTACTAGTTAGATGAGTTAAGAGTGTTTCAGTACTGTATGTGTTTCTATCACATGCACGAGGGCTGTCAGTTTATGTGTGTTTCGTGTGTGTTTGTGTGTACAAATGAAGTGTAAAAGAGAGTTAACAGGTGTGATCACTAACTCCCAAAATCACCTCGTAAAAAGTAACAGAGCAGAACAAGTTATTGAACCCCTTTTTAATCGCTATTGGTGGCTGAAAACGTATTTAGATGAGCGAAGATATTTATTTAACAAACACAATGGGCAGAGAATGTGCAGAATTTTGTGAATGTTACGGGCTCAAATTCCGGACCTGGCATAACTGTGGAATTTCCGTGTGGAATTCCTCACAAAGCAAAAGATTTGCTAGGAATTCTCGTAATTCCCAAACTTCTACACAATCCAACCCCTTCAGTTTGTTTTCCCTCGTAGTATAGTTGCATTTTGAATTTAGAATTTCCCATTTTCCCATATTTCAATACATATTTCCCTTAATTTTCCTCCACAATCGGTTCCAAAATGTCAAAAAACTAGCTCTCTCCGGCAGTGGAGACAGTGATACCCCTGAAACAGGAGATGAGACGAGGGTTTTATTTCCGTCAGCGCCTGTGGGTGTGTGAGAGATGTTAAGAGGAATCATATAACCGCGTCTATAATGCCATGGAGAAATCTTTGGAATCTTCACGAGAGCCGGAGTAATTCGCTTCATGAAACGTAATCTTGAAATAACATTTTTTTTAATCGCACTTCTCACTTAGTAACCCATTCAGAGTGTCCACAGCACACACACGCTCCTGGATACCTGTTTTTAATTTACTGTCACCCCTCGATCCACCTCTGCGACTCACACCTGCTAAATCAGTGTGTGTGTGTGTGTGTGTTCGCGCGTTTGAGCGGAGAAATAGCTCAGCAGGGAATGTGACTCTGGTTCCAAGAATAGCCGTGAGTCTGAAACCCTGGAAACTCTTGAGACGAAAATAGCAGCGCAGCGTTCCTCTCATTGCCTAGCAACAGGCTCCCCCACGTCCTCTCCAGCCTTTTTTAAAAGATTTCTCTTCTTCTGCCCTTTTACGATCATTCTTCTCTTCTGCTTTCACCTTTTCCGCTCGCTCTTTAAAGCCGCGGATCGCACTGTGCTGCTCTTTTTTTAGTTGCTGTCGCTATTTTCCAAATTAACTGGAGCTGACTTCCTTTCTTTGGGGCTAAATCTTCGCAGTGGTGCTGGTTATGTCATCCTGCTTTAGAATCGGAGGTGTTTTTGTACAGCAGTCGCAATCAGTGGAAGTCATGCGGCTGCATTTTCAAGCAAACGCTTCTGAGAACATTGTGTTCTTAATATATCCAGTGCTTGGCTGCCCTTTTTTTCAGGACAAAAAAATATCACTGATCTGCACAGCCTGTGCTTGCGTTCTCTCTCAGCATCCCAGCTTGTCCTTGCACACCATTCCTGCTTTGTTTAGCTGGTTTAGGACCAGATCTTTCACCGAACGGCAACTGTCATGTGGCACGAACAGCTGATCCCAGATCAGTTTGCACTGATTACTTAATTCATTCATTTCAGCTTTTATTTTGCTAGTGGCATCCCAGCTAACAATTTTAGGTTGTTAGAACGTTTCCCTAATGTTTCCATCAAGCAACAAAAACATTAAAAATGGTGTTTTGAATCTTCTATGAACTTTCAAAACATTTTTTTTGTTAATGCGTTTCGTTGACGTTGTATTAAGTTATTGCTTTGTTACAAAACAATTATTCAAACATATTTAAAATCTATAACAGTTTTAGAACTTTCCATCAACATAAATAAAGTTTTTAATATATGATATATAACAGAAAAAAACTCTACTGTACTAATGTTATTGTTATTTTGAACTTTTAAAGAACATTAACTAACATTCTGAGAATGTTCCCTGTTAGCTGGGATGTATCTCTGTTCCTTTGTTTATATTTTCCCTGTTTCATCCCAGTTGCCCCTTCACTCAATCTCACTTCCCTGCCTTGCTGTTCCTGCTTTCCAAATTTCCTGTTTTATAGCAGAACCTTCAAATCAACCTTGTCCACTGCTAGCAAGCCTTTTTGATCATTCCTGTTCCCCCAAATTCCTTTTTAAATCCTCATCTTTACTGTACACACATTCTTTGACTGTATACATACATCTCTGACTGTATCTGCGATATACTGAGATTTTGTCCTTTGACCTTTTCCACAGATGAACGTGGTTATCAGATAAACCAGTAGCTTCTTTATCTCGCTTTCATTTGTCCCTGTCTCACTTTTTCTCCCTCTCATTGTGTCTGTAGAAGCGGAAGTCCAGCTCTACCATTCAGTACATGGTGAGAATCCTGTTCCATTTACACCCTTCTGTATTTCCTTTATCTTTCCACGCTCAAAATTCCACTGATTACCAACACATGTCCTAAAAACTCCTCCTTCAGATCCAGCATTTCTTTGGATTCGTGATAAAATGATGACCAGTACGAACAAAACAACAAGCAAACAAAATATCCTCAAAGGCTTTTAAATGTTATATAACATTTTGCTTGATGTTTCGTATTGGTCATCATATCTTAGTGTCCCACCTTGTAATTTCCTGATCAACACTTTTCCTTCTTTTGTCCTCCTGGCTGTTCTTGTGTGAATATTTGTGAGGAATTTTCACGGACACCACACACTCCCTGGGTTTCATTCTGCATGTAGAACAGTGCTTAAACACTCCAGAACCTTTATAAACCAGGACTGGAGACCATCTCTTCAGGCACAGGTAGGCAGTGGAATAGACATGCAGAATAACCCTCTCTATTGTATGTATCCTTGTGTTTAAAGTTCCTAACTGGAAATGTCAGAAGATCCTGTTTGTGCTCTCCCAGGTGTCCAACTGCACCGATCCTTCAGATCTGCTTGCTTCCTCACTTTACATTCATTTGCAGGACTCTTAGTTCCCACGGCAATATTTTTCCAAATGCGCTCCATGGGTGCTTTTTATTACTCGAACGCTTCTGCGTTTCCTCGCTCCTCCGTCCTCCAGCCATGAAGTCAGACATCTTCAGAACATCTCAGTTGTCTAATTGCACGTGGGGGCGAGGAACGAGGAGCGAGGAAGCTTCTTGAGGAGGCATGAGTGTGGAAATATAAACGTATCAAATGCGGATGTTTTGTTTTGTCCTCGTCCAGCGTCCTTGCATTGGACTTCCGTGAACACCTCAGATGATCTGTAATGACCTTTTGGTGAATGTTCAGCGGTGACTAATGAATTCATTTCAGGTGGTTTATTAATGTGTGTGTTCATAGTGTCAAAGTCACTTTATGATATGTTTGTGTGTGTGTGTGTCTGTGTATTTTGTACTACTTGTTTTGCCATTGATGTTTTTACGGTTTGGGAGAATGTAGTAACTGTGAGGTGTAGCTACTGTTTTTCTGGGCCCTCTTGAGGCCTCTCTAGGGCACATACTACACAAACGCCTCCTGCATGAGCTGAGTGAAGGGAAAGAGGACAGTCAACTGACAGAAATCAGGCCTGAGGGACCCTCAGTACAACTAAACCTCCAGAAGTAATTTGACTCTGCATGTAATGTGGCTAATTGGTATGATGGATTAATTCAGGAAATCTAATTGGCAAAACTCAATTTAAGGACTTTAGTGGTGACCCTTTTCCCCTTCACTGCAGCAGAACATTGTTTTCAAAGAAAAAACTGTTTTTATGTAAATAAGCAGTGGGCAGTACCTCAATTATCTCTTTAAATAGATTGTGACTGCTGTGTGTGTCTATGTATGTATGTGTACTGGTATTCACTACATGATAGGGACCAAATTTCCCCTCAATTATAGTAATTCCAGTCGGTTTTGACCTTGTGGGGACACAAGCTTATAAATCATACAGAATCATACAGAATGATCTGTGAGGGTTGGGGGTAGGGTTAGTTTAGGGGAATAGAATTTGTGTATGTATGTATGCATGTCAGTCTTTCCCTCACTTCTGTCTAAAGTAATCTTTACTTGCTTTCCTGCACAGCCCCAGACAAACAGCACCAAAAACAGCATAGTCACCAGCCCCAAAGGAAACCTCCCCTCTCCTGCACTGGTATTTACCTTTCTGCATGCTTCTCTCCTCTGACACTCCTTCCTTTCATTCCTTCTGTCTTTCACCGTACCTGCATCTCTTTAAACGTGTGTGTTCTCTGTGTTCATGGGTGTGTGGTGCTGTGTGTTAAAACTGCCTTCAGTGGTCCACGTTTTATTTAGTGCACATAAACAGCCATTAAAGTCTTTAATTCGCAACTATTACAACGTAAAAATAATAGTAAATGAAATACGAATGTAAACACTCTGTGTTTAAAGGTGCTTTTTGATGCCATAGAAGAACCGTTTTTGGCTGTGTGGTTCCATAAAGAACCTTTTCACAGAAGGTTCTTTGTAGTGGAAGAAGTTTTTTTTTAGCCTATTAAAAGGTAAGAAATGGTTCTTTTAAGAACCTTTAACTGAACGGTTCTGTAGGGAACTAAAAGTTTGTAACTTTAAATTGGATTGTAAAATTCCCGGATTTTTGGACCTCACTAATATCACATCGCTTATATCACATGGTGGAGCTGTTCCTGTAGACTGAGAAGTGAATGGAATAATGTTTATTCATAGACACACTGTCATTTTGATATATCACCCCACGCTACAGTCATTCATTCATTTATAGAGTTGTTTTCTGGTTGCTAGTGTGCTGGTATGGAACTGATGTGACTATTCAGTGTGTAATGAAGTCGGTGCGGTTGTGTTCTGCTGTGTGTGTGTGCGGTTGTGTTCTGCTGTGTGTGTGTGCGGTTGTGTTCTGCTGTCTGTGTGTGCTGCTGTCTGTGCATGCGGTTGTGTGCTGCTGTCTGTGCATGCGGTTGTGTGCTGCTGTCTGTGCGTGCGGTTGTGTGCTGCTGTCTGTGCGTGCGGTTGTGTGCTGCTGTCTGTGCGTGCGGTTGTGTTCTGCTGTCTGTGCGTGCGGTTGTGTTCTGCTGTCTGTGTGGTGCGTGCGGTTGTGTTCTGCTGTCTGTGCGTGCGGTTGTGTTCTGCTGTCTGTGTGGTGCGTGCGGTTGTGTTCTGCTGTCTGTGTGTGGGTATAAGTGTAGCATGCTTTATGGTGCAGATATAGTTATCCAGTCTAGAAGTAAAGTGAGGAGGTGTTTATGATCAGTAAAGACTCAAGTCTTAGTGCTTTGTTTCATGGCTTCTCCACCAGTTTCTCTATTGACTGTACAGTTGTGGTGAGATATTTATAGATTTTCTCTGAAGTGGCTTTATTAGGGTGATTTTAAACCACAAGACATTTATAATATTTAATGCAAGAGCTAAAATAGTATAATGCTAGTTAAATAAAGACAAAATAAATAGGGCATTAAATGCGTCAGTATATGTACAATGTTGTTTAGGATTTACAGCAAAAAAATAATAACAAATATATTATGAATATTATACTATTTATACGAAGAATAATATGATAATATTGTTATATTATTATACAAAGTATACGATAGATAGATCATTTGTTAGCGCTTTCATATGTTAACACTCTGTTTTCGTCATCCTAACCTTAGCTTGTGACTGCTGCCTGTAGCACAGGGCAACTGTTGTCATGGCGACGAATACCTCATAATGATGGGGACTGCTGGCTGCTGATTGGACAGTGAGGGAATGTCACTTCCTGCATAAGACACTGGGCATTACAGATTTATGCAGCCTGATGTGCGCTCAGCTAGCAGATTTCCGGGGGTGACGCGCACACAAAAGAGACAGAACACAATAAACGCACAATTTCAGTGTGATACCAACCGCAGTAGTTCAGAATCACAATAACTATGTAAAATAGAGACATGCTGCTGATCTTGTTGTAGAGTGAGCTTTGAAATATTACAGTATTATAAAACTGCAGTAAATTGTTTTATAAACTAGAGGGAGAAGCTGTCGGCTGCTGAACCTCGTTTTTGGTGGTTTAGTTGAATCGCTTTTACTGGGTTTGCAATCATAAACACCCATCCACCCACACGCATTCTCTCTCTCTCTTTCTCTCTCTATCTTGTTCTTTTTTTCCCTCATGTTTTTCACCTCCCTCCTCCCCTGTCACTTTGTAGGAGGCGCAGACCACTGTCATCCATAATGCAGTGGATGGAATTAAGGTACCCCCCACTATCCACCCCCACCCCCTGTTTCCCACCATCATCCTCTGTTTGATCTGCATCCCACAATGCATTTCTGCTAACGTGACTACAGACTGTGACATCACCCATGCGTGTCTGTATGATGCGTGCGTAAAATATTTAGCTTGTTATTGTGTTAATATTATTATAAACCGCTTCATGAACTATTGTCAGTACTATTAACAGGTTTTGCCGTTTGCCGTTAATAACGCATTAATTAAAGTAAAAAAGTCGCATGTTGTATTAATCCATGGACTTAATAGAATGGCTGTCTGTTTAGCAGTAATTAGTTCATTAGTGAGCTGGATGATGGGACACGGTACTCGACGCATCAGATGTTTGCAGCATGAGGATGTAGAGCAACAGTTGGAAATGTGTGTCATGATACGAATTTTAAACCTGCTGTATCAAGTCTCCGCGTTTCACTGTGGTCATTGAGGCGGTGAGACGCAGAGACCTCTTGTGGTGGAAGTCGGAAGTGCAGCTCGCTCAACATTAAAGGTGACTTGTGTATGTTACAGCTCCTGGACTGTTAATAAGGGGTTGTTTTCCGTCCAAAGAATACACAAACACACACACACACACAAACATTTGTCAGTCAGATGGTCGTCGTTGTTGTGCTTCACCTTTAAAACGTAGAATAGAAAATAAATTGGAGTCAGAGGGCACCAGCATTGTGCCTTTATTTTATATTAAAAGAAGTAAATGATCTCCTAAAATGGAAGGAATTTTGGGGAACCAGCTATACAGAGGCAGGAGGGTGTAGAATCAAATAAGGTCAACAACCAAAGACATCACATGTCCCAATAGGAAGAGTTTGAGCTTCTGGACCAGGATGTACTGCCAGTGGTTGCTGTTCTTCGTGGATGCTGAACTGGGCTTCATCTCCCCTCAGAACAGCAGCTATTGGACTCATGTGTGGGAAGCCATCCATATCTTCACATTGGACAGTGTCTTTGACCAGGTGTAATAAGCTCTGTAGCTCGGTGTAGCTGAAGGAATGAGAGAACAAAAGCCTTTTTCAGGAGCACCTAATAATATCGCCCCACATACTGATGGCCTATTTACAGCAGGAGCTGGTGTCCTTGGTGATCGCCACGGTTACGTTGTGACAGGTGCACTGTTCCGTTTCCCAGGTGACCGTGGTCGCCTCCTCCGCCTCACTTCCCATAGAGACATCGTTCTATCTATCCTACTAACGGTAGTATTCAATTAGAAACCAAGATATGAGAAACCTGGAACCGACAGCTCATTATAAATCATCATTGTACGCTTAATATTGCGAATCATGGTAAGCTAAGGAGACTGTTTTGAACACTGATCTGTCATGTTCTTGCCCAATAACAGATTTTACTGTGTGTCAATACACACACTCTAGTAACCAATCAGCTGTGACCAATCAGCTTCTAGCCCCGCCCTCCAAGTCCTTAAAAGGCAAATCAAAACTCATTAAACATGATGAACAATCATTCACATTGATGATACATTAATCTGCATTTAATATGCAGTGAAGACCTTTGGAGGGGAGGAAAGTCTCGCTTCATTTTACTGTTTGCTGTACTTTCCTCTGTGTTCTCGTTACCGCTCATGTCCAAATGTCATCATAGGATATACTGGAAAATTCTGAGTATTCAGTTCATAAAATAAATATATTCCCAGTGGAGGTGTGGCCTGTGTTTCTATATGATTGGGAATATGATAACTATCATAACTGTAACTAAATGTCTTGTTGACGTTGCTGTGCATCACTGTGTGTGTGTGTGTGTGTGTGATCCCCAGAGCTCGACTGCTGAGATGTTAATTTATGATGTGTGTGTGACTGGCATTAGTTAGTTAACTTTCAACAAATGGTAATGCATTGCCTAACTGATCTGTGATCTGTGTGTGATTATCTCAGGAGTCGTCAGACAGCAGTAATACCACCGTGGAAGACGAGGAAATGAAAGGTAAGAATCAATGATACGTCCGCCCCCTTGAGCTCAATATACAGAATTCACACAGCAAACACTGCAGCCCTGCAGCACACATGACAGCCAGTGGATCTCAAGCGGTGGGCGGCGACCCAAAATTTGTCTGTTCTGATTGGATTGTGAACAGAAGGGGAACAAATCCTAAATGCCAAATTTAAAATGCAACCAATTATATAATCATGTATTTAGAGCTATCTGTCTGTCATCTATATATATATATATATATATATATATATATGAATGTGTATGTGTATGTGTATGTGTATATGTGTGATAGATAGATAGATAGATAGATAGACAGATAGATAGACAGATAGATAGATCGGCCTGTGTCATACAAACTCTATTTTTATACTCTGTTGGGTCTCCACTTGTTGTCCAGTGTAAATTTAGGGTCCAAAGCAATAGCAGTTGAGAACCAGTGCTGTAATCTCTCATGAATTCACACTTCAGTCTGTTAAGCTGTGGAATTGACTGCAGGGTTTTAGTTTGAACTGGTTCTGTGCTTATCTGGACTCAGAAACTCTTCTGGTTTGGTGGTTCTTCTGAGTTCTGTGTCCTGTTGTTTCTCTGGCCCAGAACATGGCAAAGGCACCTTGTGCTATAATTAACCTTGGTGGGAAACAGAGACCCTGGCTATTTGAGTGTGTGTGCGCGCGTGTGTGTGTGTGCGCCTGTGTGTGTGTGTTTGAGGAGGCACTTGTCGCCAAATTTCTGGGCAGACGTGTGCATGACAGGAGCGTGATGTCTTCTTGTGGTGATCACACAAAAGAGTCGGTGAGACGTGTGCGCGTGTGTGTTATTTTCAGATGGTGTTAGGAAGTATACGGCTGCCTGTGAAGTTGTTGTGATGAATTATTGTGACGCAGCTGCGAGATGTGTGTTGAGAAGCACTTTTGTTTGAATAACAGTTGTTTAGCTCTGCGTACAGTAATGACTCTGTTCATCTATATCGGCAGTAATGATAATCTCTTCACTGTTCACGCTTACCGTAAAGCGTCAGTTTGTTCTTCGAAAGTGTGTTTTTGAAGCAACATGTTGATCTTCAGCATGCCAGTATATCTTTTGTTTACTTAATTCTATTTGTTTTGAATTTAACAGAGCACTGATCTGATTTAATTTTCAGACATTTTGATTTATTATGTTTGATTCGTTTAATGGTTTTCTGTTCCGTTATACTCAGCCTTCTGATTAAATTTGTCTGTTGTCATCTTTTGCTCAGCGTTTGTTTAGCTTCATTCATTTATATTCATAGTCTTTTGGTTGTTTTTCATGCACTGATGCTAAAAAATAAAATTAAAAACATTTATCATTTTAATTGTAATAATTGTAATTTATTATAAGATTACACATTTATTAAACGTGCACTTATTCAACTACGATATAGCGGAGAATTGAAGGATCTTACTGTGTAACTTTACGGTATGTTTTCCAAAATGAAAAGAGAAACAAGATTCCAGATATAAATAAATTGATATTTCACATTTTTGAAATTTAGAGGCTCTTTAGAATTTTGCTCTTTGGCTCTCAAAACTTTGTTGACCCTTTCTTCACATGCTTTCTATCCCTCATCTCTGTCTGTGCATTATTGGGGGGGCGTGTCACAGGAAAGATTGTAAATAACTGTTCAGTTCAGTCAAACCCCAGCACCCAGCCTGACCCCGCCCACACACCGCCAGGCCCCTCCCCTGCTGTCTTCAGTAAGTGCATTTCACCTGCTGTGCCATACTTTTCCTTGTGTTTGCATGTGTAATATAGATCAGATAACTGACAGTTAAAAATCACATCTAGATTATAGGATTGAATATCGTTGTTTTTAATCAAACACAAATACTGGATGACCGTTTTTTGGGTCCCACCCCTAGCAGTGTTTTATATTTTATTTGTTTAACCATCATCACACCCAGGACTGTCAGTGTTTCCTCATCTCCTCTCTTCTAAGCATCACTTCTTTCTGTTATTTCTGTCCTGCTTGATTCTGGGTCTCCAGCTGCCACTAAGTTCACTGATCTACTGGGTGTGGTTCGCCGGGGCCCGGGGCCTGCGTCTGATAGTGAGGGGGGAAACACAATCACTCCAGCTGCTGTTTTTGCCCCCTCCACTCCCCAGACCCCCAACATTCCCACACAGAGTAAGTCCTTAAAGGGCCGGTAAACAAGCAAGACACTTAAAGCTGCAAGCCGTGACCTTATTGGGCTAAAAACAAAGACAAATCTGTTATTGAGCAAGTACATGACAGATCAGTGTTTTTACATTACCCCAGTTTGCAACAGTAAGCTTATAATGATTTATAAGTTTAGCTGTCAAGTTTCAGTTTGGCTTTATTTGACTTTAACATACATAATGTACGGCACGGCAGCTTTAATATGAAACTGTAAACACAACCCCTTTTACTTTTATCACAATTGATGAAGTAACTTCATCTGTCTCTCTTGCCTTTTTACCAAACATTCATCGGCAAATCCCAGTGTCCCGTTTGACAGATCTAGTGGGCAGTGTGCGTAGAAGTTCTGCCCCCCAGACTGACAGTGAGGCATTGGTTCCCGGCAGACCCCCAACTGCCCCTGCCCCTATATCTGCCCCTTCCCACCCATCCCCTCCCTCCCAGCCCTCCTCCAGCCCCCTGCCATCAGCACATTGTGAGTACAGTAAGTGGTGCTAGCGCCTCTGCTAATGTTAGTGATACAACAGCATGATGCCTTTGAAGGGTGTGATGCCACAGAGATGCTACTGGACTAACACACATACAGTGTGCAGGACTCAACAATGGGAACAAGACCGGAACGTTTCAGACTAGTTGGAAATTGGCATTTGTTCTGTCGGGCTAGTGCAGTTTTCTGTGATGATTGTGTTTACCAATTTCCCAGTTTACCAATTTAATCTAATTTAGCAAGAATGACTTCGGAAACATCCGTGAGAATGTGTTCAAATGTAAACAAATCACCATATGATATCTTTGTCATTGTGTTACATAGAAATGTGAAGCACAATATTCTTGTTGTTGAGCCCAGAGTGTGGACTTGATCACTTACTAAGAACCTGTTTGTCTATGAATTCTGGTGCTTGTAGTAATTGGGTTGTGTTGTAACCATCAGTTCTATGAGATGTGGCAATTATGTTGTATTAAAACTTGGAAATGAAATGGTGTGTGTGTGTGTGTGTGTGTGTGTGTGTGTGTGTGTGTGTGTGTGTGTGTGTGTAATGTAGATGGCTGAAATCTCTCGTGCTCCTGCCTTGTTTTAACGCTGCAGCTTGTGTGAATTGATGCAAAAACACACAAACATGAATGTTCACTTACAGAGTTGATCTACACTCCCAGCATTGGTGTGCCTTAAAAATCGGCGTTTGCTTACCGTATATGGACTTTCTGTGTGGGAGGGGTTTGTTAAGTAGCTTCCTGTTAACACTGGTCTTTCTCCTTCCACAGCGCGCAAACAGGAGATCATCAAAATCACTGAACAGCTTATTGAGGCCATCAACAATGGCGACTTTGAAGCCTATGCGTAAGTGTGTGTGTGAGAAGTTTATTTCTGAACGACGGTAAACGGTAAATACAACATGATACTAAAAGTGTTCTGAATTCTTTCCAGTAAAATCTGTGACCCTGGACTCACCTGCTTTGAGCCAGAAGCTTTGGGAAATTTGGTGGAAGGGATGGACTTCCACAGATTCTACTTTGAGAACTGTAAGTAGGGTTGAAGCTTTTAAAGTGATAGTTCACCCAAAATGTAAATTTTAAATTATTTACTCACCCTCATGTGATTCCAAATTAAGATTTAAATTAAGAACAACAGTGGTATCTTTTGACTTCTATTGTATGAACATAAAACCACTAAGACATTTCTCAAAAAATCTTCTTTTGTGTTCCACAGAAGAAAAAAGTCAAATAGGTTTGAAATGACGTGAGACTTATTAAATGATGAAAAGATTTTTTTGGGGGGTGAACTGTCCCTTTAAATGCAATTGAATGTCTACCTTGTGCACTAATGCATATTGTTAAGCCCTCTATATAGTAATGAGCTGGTTGTGATTGGTCTGTTTTAAAGTTTCACTGTCTCACACAGTGCTATCAAAGAACAGCAAACCAATCCACACCACCATCCTGAATCCTCACGTGCATCTGATTGGAGAGGATGCCGCCTGCGTCGCCTACATCCGCCTCACGCAGTACGTTGATGGGCAGGGCCGGCCGCGCAGCAGCCAATCAGAAGAGACGAGGGTGTGGCATCGTCGGGACGCCAAATGGCAGAATGTCCATTTCCACTGTTCGGGAGCTCCGGCTGCTCCTTTACAGTGAAGGTAAGTAAATTTTAGTGACATTTGAACAAGTTGAAATTTAGTCTTAGCAAATGAACATAAATGGCTAACATCATGTTTTCACAGGTTGAGCTCATTATAGCCATCTAACAAGAGTGCCCAGCCAGAAATGGAGAGTGCAAGAGAGAGAGAGAGAGAGCAAGAGAGAGAGAGGGGGAAAGTTGGAGAGAGGGATGAAGGAGAGCAAGCCCAGGGGTGGGTGGCCGTGAGTCTACAGTGCCTGACCCTCCCACACTGGACCCAGCCCCCTCACCTGTCAATCACCTCACCTGCCAATCACATTTGTGCATTGTTCTCTGTTCTGCCGCCCCATCAACTTTGCCCCTCCCTCTCAAACCCCCTCCCTGTATCTTTTCACTTGTGCAGAGACTCCCCCCATTGTGCACACGTGCTGTGGAGTTGGACAGTCTTTGATTATTAAGGATGTAAAAGCCTCAGCAGTTCGTCTGTGAAACGCTTCCCGTCGTGCCATCCCAGTGTGAATAGCCTTTGTTACACTGATCCGCCGCCCTCACTTACCGCGTGTAGATTTTCGATATTATTGTTATTATTATTACGATTAATATTGTTATAACTGTTGTTACCAGTATTAATACAAAAGCAATTGTACGCGTCACTTATACCATTCACATTCTGAATGCTAATGATTTTTAATTTATGTAAGACGTTTTTCTTGACATTTTTGGAGAGCATGATTTTTTCAGTAGATCCACAGCGGCCGTTTGTATGGCGATATAGAGGTATATTGGCCGGCGTTTATGTACAGGC
Source organism: Botia almorhae (assembly GCA_036877575.1). Classification (NCBI taxonomy): domain Eukaryota; kingdom Metazoa; phylum Chordata; class Actinopteri; order Cypriniformes; family Botiidae; genus Botia; species Botia almorhae. The sequence continues at coordinate 11,194 of JAZGTJ010004395.1, read as the reverse complement.
TTCTTGATGTGACTCATAGTTGAAGCTCAAGCTCACATACAACAAACGTGTCTGTCCATGTGTGTGCGCAAACGTTAGTGGACATACATTGTGTGTGTGTGATTGTTCGAGGCAGAGCCTACCAGAGCCCTGATCCAGAACGTCTGGGGTCTTCCACTTTCATTATGTTCTTATTTCTCGAATCATTAGAACAAATTTGAAATAACTTCGTTTCATCCGGCTTTTTCTTGGATTTCGTTTAACTTAATTAACAAATCCTGGTTCTTTGTTAAAGCCAGAATATTTTTATTTTTCAGCTCTTCAGTGATGGTTAGTATTGGTTAGTTTAGTGTTAGTTAGTTAGTATGGTGATTTTTAGGAATTTGTAACATTTTTTGTTAGTTCTTCAGCTGAGCCAGCGGATAGATGTGTTAGGAAAGCTAGCGTGCAGTTTGTCTTGGCCCGACTGACTACATCAAACTAAAAGCCATACCTCAGCGACGAACACCAATGCCATTCAACCAGAAAACTTCCTCGTTGTTTTCCAAGACTCCAAAGTCTGTGTACGGAAAGAGGCGGATATCCGATGACATCACGGGTTGAGAAGTTTAATCTCGAAGCGCGTGCTACAATAGTTCTCAGTTGTAGTTATGATATAGGCTTAGAGTTACTGGAGATTAGTTAGTTAGTTAGTTAGTTGTAGGCATTTGAGAATTTGGTAAAGGCCGTACCTCTTAACTAAACATTTTGGTGATTTTTAGTTACCTACTTATGCTCTTGTGTTTTTTTTTGCTCTTAAAAACAACTTTATATTTCTGTCGCGACATATGGTGTTGAATATTGTCAATATTACTCATTCTATTTTTGAGAGTTTATATATATTTTTGTTTGTCGTCAGTGTGTGAGACTCTATAAAGGAGAGTGTGTGATTTTACATGAAAAAAATGTTTCCCTGGATCATTTTTAAAGTGCGTTTACACTTTGGAAGTTTAAATCGTTAGTAAAATGATGTGAGGAGGTTTGTATTCGAAACAGACAGCAATAGCTTTATATTTCAGATGGCGGCAAAAAATAGTTTCATGAAGAAAAGCTTCTATACATCACACCTCATGCGACCTTTTGCAGATTTTTGTGTATTTTTGAAGAGTTGGAGGTGGCACATCATTTTGATGTCATGTGACTATTGTACTGAGCTTGGCTGAAGTGATCCAGGAGACCCGTATACTGTTTGTGTCCTCAGGTCATATTTATTTATTTTAACTTCTCACGTGCTTTTTAATTTCATTTGCGTTTCGTTTCGTTTGCACACTTGGTCTCGTTTGTACACTCACTAGCTTTAAGCCGTGTCATATCGGTGATGACTACTGATTTTTTTATTACTAATATTATTTGAAAAAACTAACATTTCTCTCAAACCGAGTGACCCCATGAGGCACGTGGGCGTGTTGGTCTGCTCCAGCGCTCTGCTTCTACGACAGCCGTGTTTCATTCTTAAATGTTTTCGTCTTACGTTTCGCCCGAGATGAAAAGTGACGCGAGACTTCACGTGTGTTTATAAGAGTGATCAAAGTTCCACACCTGTCCACTCACTTAAAAAATAGACAAAACAAAAAAAACAGCATGTATAAAGTGTACCGTTCTCTGTGTGTTTAGCAATGAAAATAAACGTGTTACGAGTGGACGTGCACGTCACTGTTAAAACAGGACACGCGGTATTGAAACTGCAGTTCACTCGCATTTCAACTGGAATTTTTTTTGCATGACAGTCACTTGAACACTAGGTTTGCGGTTTGTTTTTTTTTCTATTGAATGCTGGTTTAATCTTTCTCTTATCTATTTTACCAGCTTTGTTAAGTGCATATAATATTTTTTGTCCCGAGATGACACTGACGGTGTACATGACAAAGATTATAGCTATGACAATGTGGATGATGTTAAGACTATGGAAATGGTGATATTTTTACGGCATGCTTTTGTATTAAGCTCATTGTTGTCAAAGCAGGGTGACTGACACCTGTATATTAACAACTATAAGAATATTCATTAGTATGAGACTGCTTGACTTCAGAGAAGCACTTGCAATATTAGATAAATATGCATGAGAAAGCAATTTAAATGAAATTTATTCATCTTGTCTGCAGTGACATACGCCTTCACGAATGCTCGCAACACCTGGACGGCCATTTAAATTGTGTGTTTCCAGCTGTTAGGCTGGAAGCGTTCAGGTTGTTCGTAACAATTTGAACTAAGCAGACAACAGAGGTAAAATCCACAGTAATTCCGCCCGCAGCATCACGCTCATATCATCGCTCTTATGGAAACAGTTTCTCTGAAGTTGAGTCTTCTCACAGTAGCCCTCGGTTTTGTTTTTCTGTATAAGATAATATTCTCTTTGATTTCTGATGATTCTTACTCTTGTTATTGCTGTTCTCAAACATGCTCTGTGTTTTCCCTGACTTAAGCTAATGTGTTCACAAGTTATAAATAAATGAGATGATTTAAATACTGAAGAATTTGCATTTGCAATTTTTGTTTCAAAATTAAATTTGCTTTACAGAATTTGCTTTACAGAGTTTCTGTCATTATGAACTGATGGTAAATATTAGGCAATGGGCCTGGAAAAGTCATGGAGCGTTCTATGTTATACAGAATATTGATTTTGTATTTTCACTGCTCTAGGTTTTATATACTAAAACAAATCTACTTTGGGAAACAATTAACATTGTATATCAGCTTGTGCCGCTAGATTTGTGCACTGCTAAGCTTTTATTTGCTTTGCATTTTTAAATAGCCATCCAGTTTTTGTAAATGGGTTTATAGCTTGACTAATCAATGGGGTTAATAAAAATTTAGACAATACAGTATTGCATGTTTAATAAGGAGAAATCAACCAGCATCAAATAAATTATACTGTAATAAAACAGAACAGTAAAAAAAACCATCACATTAAACCAAACAAGAAGACAGGTGTATATGTGACCTCAGGCCAGCCTAACGAATCTCTCACTGGCCTCCCAAAGTTTTTTTGCTACTCCGGGGTCTCTGGCATGGGCCCGCAGAGGGGCCGGCCGACAGTCAGTGAAATATCCTCCATTGTGCGGGAGAACCTCGTCAGATACAGCGCAGTACACGACCGTCTGCGCCCCAGTTTCACAAGAAACGAAGAACATGAACATCACCACCTGCAGCACAATCCGGAACAGAACAGAGAAGTGGCTCGTCCAGTTACTCTGAACGTAACCTGAATGAGACCAGAGAGAACAAAGTATTACCAGCTTGTACACTGTTTTGGAAGGAAAAAGCAGCTTTTGGTCAGTTTATAAGCACCTGGCCACCAGTCAGAGAACCCTAGAAACAACCCCAACAACCGAAAACAGTTGCAAGTGTACCATTGGCATGCTTACATTTTCTTCAACAACAAAACAAAACAGAGCATTTCAATTGATATCTCACCTGGGTGAACGGCATACGCAGTCACTCCTTTGCCCTCCATCATGCGAGCGAGCTCGTGTGTGAAGTAAATGTTTGCCAGCTTGCTGCGACAGTAGGTAAAAAATGGGAACAGGTTGTAGTTGAGATCCTGGAAGTCCAGCTTCTGGTACTTGTAGCTTGAGCAGGTGAGCGTGATCACCCTGCTGGGGGAGCTCTCTTTCAGCCGCGGGAGAAGCAGGTTGGTCAGTAAGAAGTGGCCCAGGTGGTTCACGCCAAAACACATGGAGAAATTGTCATCCGTCCAATCCAGGACACTGGGCATGCCTGAGAGGAGGAACGGGGTGGAGTCAATGAGCAGAGCTGTAGCTATGGCACGGTATATTAGGATCAATATGAATACAGCACATTGATATAAATTCATCACCTGCATTATTAATCAGAATATCCAGTTGTTTCTCCTGCTGTAAGAAGGTTTTGCTGAACTCTCGTATGGACCTCATGTTGGCCAGGTCGACCTCCATATAAAGCACGTTCATATTGTGGCTTCTGGCTTTAATCTCTCGAACCGCTTTCCTGGCTTTCTCCTCATCTCTGCAGGCGATGATGACCCGAGCGCCTCGCATGGCCAGTGCAACAGCTGTCTCCTTCCCAATACCAGAGTTCCCACCTGAAACACACAGTTCCCATATCACCTGAAATGTCAAACCCAGCTAACACTCTTAGGTGCTAAGAACGTTTCCATTACGTAACTAAAGAACCTCATTCAAACATTGTTTTTAATTCAGTAACGTTTTTAATACGTTCCACTAAATACTTCAGAATAACACTTTCGATATATGTACGTTAAAAACATTCTACTTACGTTACTGCAAGAACGTTTTTGATAACTCTAAATGAGAACGTTTAGAGAACGTTAGCCAACGTTCCGAGAATGTTCGCTGGTCAGTGAAGTCAATTTGGACCATTTGATTCACAGTAACGCTACATAACACACACAGAACTAGTCATATTCAATGCGGTTTAACTTTATCTAAATTTGCATGGACACCCATTTATTAACAATTACCTCCATGATCAGCTTATTAATATACCGGCCGACACACTTACCGGTGATAAGAACCGTTTTCCCATCTAATCTCTTCACATCCATGCAGTATCTCCTTCGTTTCATACATTTTAATATCACAAAGCACAGAAGTGCCGATAATATAATGTACAACAGATACATGCTCTGTTAGCTAAGATAGCGCAAGACCTAAGACGATCAATACAGCATTCAGTTAAACTGCTGCCATAAATTACTGCATTTGCTCGTTCATTACAAAGCGAAACGGGAAAATCAGGAATCGTACATTTTTAAAACGTAATATAACATGAAAGCTTGCGTTTAATGGGTGGCTGCGCACCACCTGATACTGTAGCTGTTAGCTTTGCGTTAAATTATCGTAACATCCGTGCCGGCAGGGGGCGGAAGAGCGCTCGATTTATCACACTGTATGGCTGTAGAATGAAACAACACATGGACCTGTGTACAGCAGTGTGAGTTGACAAGCCTGAAGCCTGCGGTTAATGCAACTATGACAGTTTTAAACCTTCCTGGTGGGAAGGTTGATGCCTTCCTCGCTTGTCTCGCGTTGGAGGATCATATAGCAGCTAATGTCAAAGAGACGCTGAAGCTTTTCTTGCTGAAACTTACAGAAAATGTCAGGTAAGGAGCTGCTGGGGATAGAGATGTAGCGTTGCGTTTAATTTATGGACTACGATTAATCGGTACAGTTCATTTTACTTGAGTGGTCTTTAAAACTGCGTTGAAACTCGTCGTCTGGTGCAGTGGGAAACGGAGCAGGGAGCGCTCACTGGAGGAGGCATCGCAGATGCTGCAGAAGATCCCAAAAGAAGCGCTTCGTTCGTTACACACCGCTGCTCTTCGCCAGCTCGTTCAGCTTCTCCTGGCTTTGCAGTTTGAAGCCACTTCATCCGCCTGCCGCAAATTAGACCAGGTCATTTCCACCCCTGATTTTATGTTGACAAATAAACCAACACTGCGTTTCAAACTTATTTATCTTACAGATGGTGCAGGTCTTGGTCGAAATAAACCAGTCGGTTGTTTTTGAGGAAGTTCAACAATGTCTTGACAAGCTGTTGCACAGAGAACAGGTAAGAATGAGTGAAACGGACGTGGTCTGGTTTGACATGTTTTGTTTTGACCGATCGTTTGTTTTGAAGGTGTTATCGCTGCAAGACCTTCAGATAGGTGAGTATGAATGGTTCAGTTGGACAGCAGCGAAATGTGATTTCTTGACTAATTTGTTAACTTTGTTATATAGTCTTATTTACTGTGTAATATAAGTTGTGGTGTGGGTGGCATGGCAGCCTGTATGTTTTTGGAGGACAGCACTGTTGGGCGGGAGGTCCTGAAGGAAAAGTGCGTCACTCTGCTTGATAAAGTTGCCGAGCTGATTCCCGTCGTCACGTCAGATGATGCTGCAGGAAATGGACCGCTGTGTTACCAGATTGTCAAGGTCACAACTCTCGAACACCTCTTTAAAAGTTTGACGTCATGAAACAGCAGTCGTTCTGGGTTCTCACAGCACCTGTTGCTCGTATCTCAGCTGTGTCTGCAGGTATTCCAGCTGCTCCCAGCCCAGGTGGCACCACTGGTCCTGAATAAGGAAACTGGAAATATGAGCGTGCGAGATATTCTGGAGTTCCTGATGAGTGTCATTTTAGGACAGGTTGGTGCCTGTGATCACAGCTGAGTTTTTGTAAATACTGTTTGCACACGTGTTTTTTGTGCTTGGATTGTGGAATGGCTGTAATGTCGCATATCCTGTGCGGCACACGACTGATTGTGTCTTTCAATTTTCTTCCTAGATTTCCAGCAGAGACACACGGTTGTTGGCAGGCACTGCGGTTGCCATGGTGATCACCACAGTGAGAGACATTCAGTGTGCTCAATCAGTTGCCTGGAATCTGCTGCAAATCAGCAACACAGGTAAACTGCAGTATTTTGAGAGTGTTTACCTGGGGATTGACAACACCGAAAGTTAACGTTTATTGATAAAATGCTACATGCCAACAGTACACACTTGGTAAATGCTTTGGTGAACATAAATCCTAGTGTACACCCGCATACAGTTGTTGTTTTCATGAGATGTAAATGTGTGAATTCCAGAACCGTGGAGATTGACAGTAGGGGGGCTACAGGTGGACTGTCATCCCAAACATCGGGATGGGGTGGAAAGGCTGGCGATATCCAGGGGACTTTTAACTTGCTGTACAAATGAAGTTCTTGTGAGTCGCCATGGCAACCAAGGGGTATGTGAACAGGTCGATGTTATTTTTATTAAGAATAATCCTTAAAACGGATTGATTCATGTGGTCTTTTGTCTTCTGTTGCTCTCAGGCCTGTCTTCTGCTGGACGGCTTGTTTCCGCTCATCTCTGCTCTGTGTGAAGACAAGCTGGACTGTCATTACTATGTTTTTCAGGGTACACGCTCTCTGTTGTCATGCAGGATTGTGTAGATCTCTCCATCTGCTTGTAAACATTGCTGCTTGTGTTTATGCCTGTCTTGCAGTTTTTACCATATGGCTGAAGAGAGTTAAAGAGTGTCTGGATGGAATCTGGGAACTTACTGGTGCTCCTTTAAATTCAGACCTCCAACTGCAGCTTACACAAATCATCTGGAATAATGCTGAGAGTCCGGTAAACCTTCAGAGTACTTTTACACAAAACCTTCTTATTTAAAGTAAGAATTTTAAATCTTAGTTCAAGAAAAATGATTTGAACAAAACAATTTCCTCTTCTGGGTTTATGTGTTTCCTGTTGGAACAGGAAGTTGGGATAGGCAGACTGAAGATCGTATTCTGTTTATGAGTGGGCGGTAGTTATTGCTAGTAGGTAGCAGGTGATATTCATCATTTAGATGGAGGTTCTCAGTTCAGAGCGCATGTATTGTGCTATGTTGATTTCCTGGAGATTGTGGGTTCACAGGCAAGCAGTAATGAATTAAATCAACTGTTTTTACGACAGTAGATCTTTCTTCATTGTGTGTACAGTTGGATGGCATTGCAGAGATCACACGCAATGCTTTCTGTCTCTTCGTGGAGATCTATGAGAAGGATTGTCTACACTTTGGAAACACTGAGAAAAGGCTTTATGAGGAGTTACTGTATCGAATATCAGAACTGCCCTGGGAGTCAAAAGCCAAGTATTCACCACTAACTGCAATTCTGCCATACACGGGCACAAACAAGGTAAGAGGACATCGGAGGTCATCGAAGAAACATTCTAGCACATTTATTATAAAAATTAATTTCAGAAATATATTTGGATGAAAATACTACGAAGACGTTACAGTGTCACTTTCTGAGCTTTTAATGTCTTTGACCTCTTAAAAGGTTTTGGAACTGTATCCTGCCCTTCCCTCTCACATCCTAAAATGCCTCACCACCAATCACCTCTCTCCATGTGCCTCGGAAGTTTACAGATCCCTCCTCCAGGAACAAAAGCGCGAGCTGCTTATGAATGCATCCCTGAAAGCCCCGCCCACTGATCAAGACTTAGCCAGTCAGTGGGCTCAGCGATGGCAACCAAAACTCCTGGAGGCTTTGACTTCAGAAGTGACTCTGCTTCAAAATAACGCCTCTAGCTACCTTCTGCCATCGACGTTCCGAACGTTTCCGGGTGCTTTCAACACTCTTCTGTCAGCTTTGGATGCCACAGTTCCTGGTCATCTTCACGCGTGGGCTTGTGTCATGAGCGCCCAGGGGGCCATCAGCGGACGTTCTCTCTGGGCTACGAGCAGCCCCGATGCTCTCGAAACCCTCCGCCTGGCCCTCTCCTCTCTGGATGACAGTGTCCGCCTGGCAGCGTTGAATCTTCTCTGCTGCAGTCCAAAGACTAAAGAAGCTCCAGCACCAGTGGAGTATTCTTCTCTGAGAGACTTCATACCGCTCAATCTCAACAGCGAATCTTCACCTTTCCGCCAACACCTTCAGGCAGCGCTGAGGAAGTTCCTGGTGAGAATTCGAGACAGTTGTATGGCAAGCCTCAAGGGTCATAAAATAGGGCTTTCTGAGGAAAAGGAGGCAGAGCTTAACCGAGGAATCGGTAAGGAATGTAAAAACATGTATCAATCTGATACATCACATCAGAACAAACGGTCTCTGGTTTTAAAGTCGTGTGAAAGCAGCATTACAACTTTTTTGTTCTGAGATCAGAGCCTGAAAACTAAAATTCCTGTTTTTTGTATGATTTGATATTTTGCCTCAGAGTTTGTTGACTGGCTCGCCCAGCTGTCATTGGTCTATTTGACTCCTGACAGCAGCTATCAGAGAAAGAAGACAGTTTTGCTCGTGTTTTCTGCTGTGCTGGAAACATGTACAGACACCTGGAGTCCAGACAGAAAGAAGGGACAACCACCTGGTACAACACCAGCAATAATTATTATTAAATGTCACATTTGTCAGTGTCAGTTTTTAAATGTCAGATCGTCATTTGTCGATTCATAGTTTTTGCGCTATTGCAGTTATAAATGCATAATGAGCATCAGTTTTGTATTTTATGTTCAGAGTTTAATTTACTCGTGACATTTGTTTTGTTTTTCAGCTAATATGTCTGTTCTTGTAACCTGGGCAGCAGAAAAGGGAAAGTGGGATTTCATCTCAAAGTCAAAGATGCTGGTTTTGATTGGCTGTTTACAGGATTCAACCAATGAGGTTAGTCAGTTTAAAAATGAATAACTGAAGTATTTTCTCATTCTGTGATTTGATTGCATGTTTGTCCCTGTAGATTCGTGAGCTGTCTGCAGAGCTGCTTCTCCGGTTCTTCACCCCGTCACTACCTGATGATGTCACTGCTGTGCTGTTCGGCCAGGCAGAACATCTCCTGCAGAGCCCGCGGGTCCAGGAGTCGCAGATGGGAGCTCTGATGTTCAAACTGCTGCTGCAGAGGTAAGCGGCATTAGTTTGTTATATTATGACCTTTACCATTTATTGTAACTGTTTTAAGAAGATCCCGCCCACCCTTCAGAGCGCTCTCCAAAGCCACGCCTCCTCCAATACGCATTACATAGTTTGACAGGCAAGTCACAAGACACACACACAAACTGTGTGTGTGTGTGTCTCTGGTCTGCAGGGCGGATGGGATGTATGAACAGGGAGAGAAACGGTCCATCAGGCTGATCAGATTCCTCGTAAATAAACTGGAGCATCATTTCCTCACCGCCAAGAGTGACATGCTGCTCGCGGCTCGCACGACACCTATTCACGGTAGGAGCAAGTGAAACTAACTTGAGTAACACTTTATGGTTTATTAGTGTTAATTAACTAATGTTAACAATCTGATTAACGCAGATTAGAATATAATTTTTTTTCCCAGTAAGCAGAAACATAAAAGGTTTCACTGGTATTTAGAGATATGAGCAGAATCTAAGACAAAACCAAAGCTGTTCAATGTATATAGACACAAACATTAGAAAAGGCCAGTGTAGCATTGAGTGTGTTTTCCTGCTGTTCTTCAGGCATGGTGACTGCTCTGCAGAAGAGCCTGCTGGAGGTTCCAGGGGTTCCAGAGGAGTCACTTAACCACAGTGTGGCTGTACACATTGTGTCCTTGCTGGAGAAGATCACTCTGCTGCTGCTGGGTGTGTTGTATGGGGAGCAGGACACTGAGGAGAAAGGTCTGCAGAAATGATGACAGTGAAGTTTTGCCTGAAGATATTCTGTCGTAAGAAGATCGTTGTCTTTTACAGAGGTGCCGCCATCATTCTGTGACATGGGGAAGGCAATCAGCTCTCTGATTGGCCAGGATCATCGAAGGGGTGTGAAGGGGGCGGGACTTGATGAGGATGGAGATGAGAATGTGTTGCTCTCTGAGGAGCATAGTCTGGTGCTGACCTGCTGCTGGGTCTCTCTGAAGGTAAGACTGCTAGAGGATCTGCTTAAGGTTTTCATATGACTGAGGGAAAACAGAAGATCTTGTGCTACGCTTGTTCTTCTGCTTTTAAAAAGGAAATAGGGATTTTTCTGGGGAACCTGGTGGAGAGAATCCAGTCGATGTTGTGTGATGACAAGGTGTTGCTGACTGTTGAAGAACTCAGAAGAGCTTCTAAAGTGTTTAAAGACGTCATTCTGAAGTGTAGGCACTGGGTAAGCACAGTTCATTCAGCTGAACCCATGCTAGTGTCGTTAGATTTTGATAGGTCTTTGCTTGTGACCGTCTCTGTCTTTCTCTCTTCTTCCATCAGGGGGCAGTAGAGGGCTGCTGTATCGGCTTCACTAAGTTCTGCAGGACTCTCCTAAGCAGCTCTGATCCTGAAATCAGAGAGATCCCGGCCCTCATATTACAGCAGGTGGAATCCCACACACTCTTTAATAACCTGCCATATATATATATATGTGTGTGTGTGTGTGTGTGTATATATATATTCATACCAGAGTTTCCATAGAATTGAAAATGTATGGAGGTATGAAGTGGGTTTCTAATGGAAACGCTGACTAAAATGCCAAAATACCAAATTCAATTCAAACTACTAAGAATTAAATTGTCTATCTATCTCTCGCACTGTCCCTGTGTCATTTCAGGGTCTGTCTGTTCTCCAGTCACCTCGCAGTACATCAGTGACACGGCGTGCCGCTGGGCTGCCCATGTTGATTTTAGGTGTCCTGGCGGCTGAAGACTCCAGCAGATCGCGCTCCCTGCTGGCCCACACCATCAACACACTGCTGGACACAGCCAGAGCGCCACTGACTCAGGACTGGGACCAGACTCTCGACTTA
>JAZGTJ010004394.1:9293-31058 GCA_036877575.1 Botia almorhae | reverse complement strand
TATGTCGTGCAATCATGACCTATGTCTGTAACTATAGCTCGATTGTCCCCAGGCTTCCCTAATGTGATTGGTACCATAGACTGCACACACATTGCCATCAAGGTCCCCCCAGGCCCCAATGAAGGGGATTTTGTCAATCGAAAGGGGAGTCACAGTATAAATGTGCAGGTGAGTAATACTAATATTTTAGATGGTAATATATAATGAAAAGGAGTGTGTTCACATATAATGAAATCTCTTAGATGGTGTGTGACTCTATGTGCCATATCACAAATGTGGAAGCTAAAGATCAGTGCATCACTCAAGAATTTTCAGAGAGTCAGAGTTATGCACATTATTTGAACGTGGTAAGAAAAAGAGACTTATTTTGAAAATATTTCATACTTATTTCGGGCCTAACATAACAGCATTTCTCCATTACACAGGGGCCTACGATGGGATTCTCCTTGGAGACAGGGGTTGTGCATGCAGGCAGTACTTTATGACACAGTTCCCTGACCCCAATCCTGGGCCACAAACCCGCTACAATGCAGCTCTAGCCAGGACAAGGATACGTAGCCCCTTTTAAGCCACTCAGTGATCTCAGATGACTTCATCCAGCTATACTAATCATCAACAACAGGTGCGTTCAGAGAACCGGAATAGCGGGCTCATAGTTAGCGCGATGATTTGATCTTGGATGTGTCATTTGATCCTGGATGTTGTAAGTGAGGTACGAAGAACGGACCCCCTGAATCTCAGTCATCCCATCTCCACAAACACTAGACCATAACACCATTAAGCTGTTTAATTTAATATCAGTGATTGTTCAAGAAAACATTGAACACTGGATTGTTTTTATTCTCACCTCTTCTGGAAAATCTGATCTTGTAGCTTTATTATATTAGTCAGATGTTTCATACTGTTACGGTGGAGGCTCCATCTCCACCGCGCCACCAGAGAAACCATCCCCTGAATATTAACCCAGACTCTCATTGGGCGTCATCTCCCACAATGCAACTTACCTGGCGCTGATAACTTCCTGGTTGCTACCTGTTCGTCAATCATCGCTCACTATTCCGGTCACTACAGTCATCGAACTATAACCTACTATCTTCGCGAAGTCCTGATTTGCCCCCATGTATCAATTCGGAGCGGGGTTTCCCTGTTATATTCTGGTTGTGGTTTCCGTGTATGACTTTGGACTGTTCTTGTTTTTCGATTGTTTGCTGCCTGCCTTGATCTTGGATTGTACTACCGTCTCTGATTGTTTGCTGCATACCCTGAACCTTGCCTGTCTAACATGAATTCTCTCTGCCTTGCCTCCTCTGATCCTGTTTGCTGTTAACAATCCTTGCCTGTTGACTATTCTATTAAAATCAATGCAAATGGATCCCTAATGTATCTCATTCTTCATTACACATACTGCTTTATTAGAAGTCACAGCCTTCCCTTGTGTAAGAGGGATTACAACATTATGTCAGGACGTCAGTTTGATCAACCGGGTTTGTATTGTTTTCTGTCAGAGCTCATGGCGGTTTAACGATCATCACATGCTCCGGTGTCCATGTCATCCCTTTCCTCTCATAATCATCCCCAGCTGTGTTCACTCAATCACATCACTATCACCTGCCACTCTCATTAATTGCCTCCCTTTATATTTCCCTTGTGTGTGTTCAGTCTTTGTCAGACTGTCGCTTTGAGAAGCATTCCTGACCATATGCTCATCCTAGTCTTAGTTAGCTTAGCTTTTTCGTCTTAGTTAGTTTATCTTAGTTTAGTCACGCTTGTCTTTCTGCTTTTTGCTTCTTTGGATTTCTGTTTTATTATTTAAGACGGGCGTGTAGTTTAGTGTTTGTTGTCCTGTGTACGGTTGTGTTTAAGCTCCGGCTACCTGTTGTTTGTCTTGTGCTTTATGTTCCAGTTTTGTTCCTGTTCCCAGTTGTCTTCCATCCTGGAGTCCCGTCTGCCTCCAGGTTAGTGGTCTCCGCGTCGTTGGCCATACCAGCAATCTCTCCCGCACTGCCTCATTTCTCCTCCTGGTTCCCGTCTCTGCCATCACCTGCTACACTGCCAGTTTCAAAAAACCTGTTACTCACCTGCCTGTGATTATCTGCTGAAGGATTCCTTCACTCCGCTGTTCATCTCTGCCATCCATCTTGCGTTCTACCTGCTGGCATTGGTGGAGGCTTATTCAAGTCTCTGCTCAACTACAGTGATCTACAGATACTGGTGGTGGTTCTCAGCTGATCTGCAGCGTTGATTCAAGTTCCAGCTCCACTGCAAGCTGATCTACTGGTGCTGGTGGTTGTTCTATTACTGGTGGTGCGTTTCCCTTGCTGGTGGTATGCTGTGGCTATCTGACCCCGGAGGTCGACATTATTTTGGACTGATTTGTTTTCTCACATTCTCTGTCAATAAACTGTTGATTGTTTGCAATTGGGTTCCTGTGCTTTTTTTGGGTTTGTGACACATTAAACTGAGAAAGGTTTGGTTAAAATAAAGGTTTTTTTTTTTTATTAGAAGTATGAGCATCTATTTAAAGATCTTATGTCAATTTAATTCTATGACTTTCTGTATGTGAAAGTCTATGTTTTCTACTTTGTATTTATTTCATATTGAAATACATTTGACACATTAACGTTTTCCATTTGTGTATGTATACGTTCTGCAATAAAAATAACTATTTCTGTTTACTTTAAAGAATCTGTTGTGTGGTCTGCTTCTCTTGCCTGACAACCTTAGTTTGATTCCACATTTGTTTGGGCGGCAGTGACCGAAGAATGTAGCATTTTGATTACCTCACAAACACTAATCGTAACAGAATAACTGACCAACTGAACAACAGCACAGTAGCGTTTCTTTACCCGTCTGTTGTCTTTTCAGTTTATTTTATTTTTCGCTTTTGTACCCGTGGCCTCGACAGAATGGCAGAGTCTTGGAGATATATTTACAGGACTTTCTAGACTTTGCATATGACTCCACACTCGATGACCTCACCCTGATGGAAGTATTATGGTACAGGCTGGACAACTTTTACCGCTTCCTCATAACACGCGCCAATCGAAATAATATAAAGGATTACATCAACTTTGCTCTGGGGTTGGTTGGCTCAGAGTTCATGGTGAATGAAGCGGATTTCAGTCCCGGGTCATCAGATGTGGTCGTGACCAGCCCGAAATTCAACCAGTCATCACCCTACGAAGCGCAGCAGCCTGATGCCACCACGGACATAGAGCCAGAGCCCGAAGCGACCGAGAGGTGGATCGCCCCGAAGCTTGAGACGTTTAACCAGGTGCCGAAGCCGGCTAAATTAGACACAATGGTGGACGTGCTTGTGGAGCACAAGGGTAGTTTTAAGGACCCTGCCTATGACACCACCACTGGGGGTGAGTGTGAACTGGACTCGAACTCCGAAACTATTATGTCTACAAGTTCAAAAGATATAGCAATGTTGAACGTAATCCCACCCAACCTCCCTCTCTCACCTCCTCTTATGTCTTTCTTGGTCTCCTCATCTCAGATGTAACTGGACCCTGTCAGCCCCTCTGCTCACCCTCAGCCCATCAGCTGTGTTGTGGGCTCGCCGCTGGGCTGCCCACCACCAGCCACATTTATGCTGAGGATGTAGGATCCCCCAACTCTGCTTCCTGCCTCCAGCACCCAGACTCCTCCTCAGCCCTGTGACCCTTCGGCTCCACTGTGTCTTCCAGCTCTCTCGTCTCCATCATCACCTGTCGGTCCACCAGCTCCACCCAGCTCTCTCTTCCCTCCGGCGCCGCCTCGGTCAGTCATTGTCCTGCCATCTCCTCGGCTCCTCCTTCCCTCCAGCTCCTCTTTAGTTCTCCATCGCTCTGGCTTCGCCGTGTTCCTCCGGATCTCTGCCTCTCCCTCAGTTGCTGAAGCCGTCCGCTCCACCTTGGCCCTAGGGATCCTCGACGTCACCCTGGCTCGTCTGCACTCAGTCTCCATCTTGGGCTCTGCTACCTCCGGCTCCGCCACCTTTGGTCGGCCCCATGGAGTCATCGGTCTCTCCTCCACCATGGCTCCTCCCTCCGTTGTCTCAGCCCTGGCTCCTCAAGTCTCCACCCTGGCTTCTCCCCCCATCAGCACCACCCTGGCCCTGTGTTCTACCTTCTACGGCGTGAGGACACGCCTTCCGGGAGAGGGGCATTGTGTTACGTTGCACGGACTGTTATTTTGAAGTTTTCTGTTGGATTCTGCTTTTTCCTGTTTTCATTCACTTCCGGGTTTGATAATCACAAATTACCTGTAGCACGCTGATTAGTAGCACTATTTAAGTTCCCCTTTTTGATGTTCAGTTGGTCGGTTATTGTGGATTGTTTGGATGTTTCGTGTATGCTTTTGGTTTCTTGTTGCCTGTATCCCTGTGGACTATCTCGTTGAGCTTCGCTACTGTGCGCCTGTTGTTGCTATTACCTTGATTGAAACAGTTAGTGTTTGTATGTCTTTTCCCATTATTAAATATCTTTTGTTATGTATCCCACGTTCCGCTTCTTGGTCCTAGCTATCCCAAGCTCTCATAAACACTAATCGTAACAATATGGAAAACATTTCCATTATATTGTTGGTTTATTGTATAAATGAAGTTCACAATTGGAAATCAGAATTATGTGGACTCTGCCATTTGATCAATCTATTAATTTTAGCCAGAGTCAGTCTATCACATAGGTTCATAGCTTAAGACTAATTCACTGGTGCATTTTGAAAAAGAACAGAGGTTTTTTTATCATATGCCTCTGTTCTACCCCTGTTCTTCCCCTGAAAACCCTGTTGCAGCTGTTTTCAGAACAGTCTGTAGGGCATTAGGGCAGTTGTGGCTTGCAGGCCAACTTGGCCAGAAGGTGCTGGGTGTGTAACTGTGTGTATGTCTGTGTGAAATGAATATACCTAGTTAGTTGTGCATTAAGCTTGTGTATGATAGAATTAATGAGGGTGTTGTTTTTAATGCCCTGCTCAAAGGCTAAAGCTCATAAGTGTGTTTTGGAGCAGAGTAGCTGGTTTCTAGCTGTTATATGCTGGTTAATAGCTGGTCAGTTAGCTGGTACAAGCTGGTAGGTAAACATTATCCAGCAACCTACCAGCTACCAGCCAAAGGTGGTCAAGCTAGTTTTTAGTATATGGTGGAGATGTTTCGATACCATTTTTCCCCTCCTGATACCGATTCCAATACCTGGGCTCAGGGTATCAGCCGATACCGAGTACTGATCCAACCTGGGTGTGTAACTGTATATACAGCTGTATGTACTACTAGCCCTGTATAAATTAATAGATTTTTTTTATAGTGTGCTTCAGACTTATCTCTCAATAAAACATGAACAAATACAAAAGGCATTTTAGTTTTTAAATACAAAAGTGCAACAGTAACTCAATCTAAGTAGTCCTTTAAAAAACAGTGCAGCCACAATGTAGTAAAGTAAAACACTTGATAAATAGAGTACAAAAATAAACTTCAACTGAACAAGTTAAGATTCAATAAGAGCTGGTGTGTGACCCACGAAACTCATTAGCACTGCACTTTGAAAAGTAAAAGATGACTGCATTACTGTGTCCACCCAATGTGCTGTCAAACTTAGTAAACACAGCAGGGTTGCGTCGCAGCTCCAGATGTCGATGTTGAGCGGTGAGTTGTCATGGTGTGCTCTTCTGAAGTCAACAACCATTTCTTTAGTTTCCACATTCAGAGGTGCAAAGTCCTCTGCACCAGTCCGTTAGCCACTGCACCTCCTCTCTGTATGATGACTCGTCGTTCTTGCTGATGAGACCCACTACGATTGTGTCATCGGCGAACCTGATGATTTGATTTGAGCTGTGCATTGCTACACAGTCGTGAGTCAGCAGAGTGAACAGCAATGGGCTGAGCACCCACACCTGGGGGGCTCCAGTGCTCAGTGTGGTGATGTCAGAGGTGCTGTTCCCGATGCAGACAGACTGAGGTCTCCCAGTGAGGAAGTCCAGGATCCAGTTGCAGAGGGAGGTGTTCAGGCCCAGCAGCTAGGGTTTAGCTTTCCAACCAGATGCTAGAGGATGATTGTGTTGAAAGCTGAACTGACTGGTGTGTCTTTGCTGGTCTTAAAATGGTTTTGGATTTCCTGAGCGTGTGTGCGCTTTGACTTCCTGATACCCCTGGACAGTTTGGCCCTTGCTGTTCTTAGGGCCGCTCTGTTGTCTGCTCTGAAGGCGGAGTCTCAGGTCCTCAGTAGCGCACACACCTCTGCAATCATCCACGGTTTCTGTTTGGAGCGTGTGGTGATGGTCTTGGAAACGGTGATGTCAATACACTTGCTGATGTAACAGGTCACTGATGTCGCGTATTCCTCCAAGTTGGTGAAGTCGCCGTCAGTTGCCGCTTCCCTGAACATGTGACAGTCAGTGTGTTCAAAACATTCCTGAAGAGCAGAGATGCTCCTGCTGGCCAGGTTTTCACCTGCTTCAGAACCGGTGTGAGCATCTGACTAGCGGTCTGTATGCTGGGATTAGCATAACAACAATGTGGTAGCCGGGGTGGGGGTGGGGCTCCGCACAGTACGCGCCGGAGATGTTTGTGTAAACATGGTCCAGCACGTTCTTCCCTGTAGTTGCAAAGTCCACATACTGATGGAATTTAGGAAGCACTGACTTAAAATTTGCATGATTGAAATCTCCGGCAACAATAAACAGTCGGTTTGAGTTCTGCAGCTCACTAATAGCCCCATACAATTCACAGAGCGCGTCTTTTACATTTGCAGTGGGGGAATGTATACCCCGGTTATGAGAACGGTGGTAAATAAAAAGGTCTGCATCTAACAGTCACAAACTTCACCAGCAATGAGCAGTAACTAGAGACTAGCACTGAGTTTCTGCGCCATTCCGTGTTGATGTAAACACACAAGCCACCGCCGCGAGCCTTACCGCACAGAGCTGTGTTTCTGTCAGCACGGAACAAAGCAAGCCCGTCTAGATGAATGGCGGCGTCCGGAACTTCCAGCCTAAGATGGATTTTCCAAAATGTGTGATGTATTTTTGAATGTTCTCAAAGTACACATTGTGGTGTCACACCCTGTGTAGTATGCTATCCCAGTAAAATGGGAAGGCATTTGCTCCCTAAAGCTACAGCATGGTTTTATTTCTGCATGCAGACATTCATGGAAGATATCTAAACAGAATTTCAGTGAATACATATGAAACTCAGAAACTTCCATCTGAGAAGACCAAATGTACACCAAACTTTGACTAATATACTATTACCAAGTCCAACAAAATGCACTGTAATATAAGCCCAAGAGAGCTTAAACAGAAACAGAGTAGAATGACACTTAGATTATTCCAAAGTGGTTGTAGTGAGATTTATGCTATAGGCCCTAAACATTTTTAATGAGAGAAGCAAACTAAGATCACTGTCAGACCCATCAGAGCTTTGACATCATTTAATGACATACACATACAAATACAAAGAAAACACTTTTGTATAGTGCACAGTAAAAACTATACGTGCAGCAGTGAATATTAGCGGTGTGTTATGTCATAGTTTTGTCTTTTTCTTTGGGAAGCCTCAATACTGGGTAACTTGGATCATCAGGTTTAGCATAAAAACGTAGAGCTCAAACGTATGCTAACAGTAAAGCTAATTCAAGACACACTGAATTATAAAAATCTAAAG
Organism: Botia almorhae; assembly: GCA_036877575.1. NCBI lineage: Eukaryota > Metazoa > Chordata > Actinopteri > Cypriniformes > Botiidae > Botia > Botia almorhae. The sequence continues at coordinate 23,419 of JAZGTJ010004394.1, read as the reverse complement.
TTAATGTAAAACTTTCCAGTTAATCTTTGTGTATTATACTTCTGTATGAAATTAGAAAATGTATAATAGAAGTGTTCCTGCAGAATAGATCAAATGAATGCAAAATACAGTGTTGCTGTAGATCAACCTGTAGAGCAATGCGTTAGCAGCCCAAATGTAATTATTTTCACTAGTGGTCTCAGAAATACAATGGGCACTGTGCATTAGATCTCCAAGACCAATTTACAAACTCCACTTCAATGGCTGGCAACAGCTAAGCTGCAGAATGTGTGAGATGCATGTGCAAGTGTGACTTGCTGGAGGTGCAGGCAATTAACTTAAGAGATATACTAAAATAGTATGAGGAATGGAAATGCAGTGGTTAAAATTCCCTAAAATTTACTCAAATTACCAGCATTTGAGTGATTGACTCTGGTTTACCACACAACTTTTGTTTTATATAACACACAAGCACAGTTGTAACACATTAAATAGAGTTTACACATTCCAAAATTTGCTCAGCACAATACAACATAATTTCATGTTTTTGTGGTATTTGGTATTTAATATATATGGTATTTAATATAAAATGAGTATCCCAGTCATGGCATAGCAATGTACAGAATGCCATGTGGTACCGTAACATTCCTCAGACAGAACACATTTCAAATGCTTCAAAAAGTTTTTTATTAAAGATTAGAAGAAAAAATCTCTAGGATATTGAGAGACTTTCTTATTACCTTAATAACAACTCTCTAAACTTTCTAATGTGCACACACATTCCCCATTCATTTGTATTTCTTAAACGCTCAGACGCTGCAGTTAGAGACGCAGGTACCAGAAGCAGAACATTGTGTATATGAAGCCAAACATGTAAATAGTTGAAAATAGTTAAACACAGGTAAATAGTTGCTATGATGACTTGATTGTTCTTTTCTGACTTGCTTTTTACTAACTGATTAACTAACATTTTGAAATATTTCGGTATGATTCATAACAATACAAAAAAATACAGTGAGACGTTGGAGTTTTATGGTCAGATTGATGTCACATGATGCTTCTATTTGCCTCTGTTTAAGGCATTGTGTGCATATATATGTGTGTGTGTGTGTGCATGTCTGTGTTGCAGGTGCAATGGGTGGAAGAGCATCTGGAAACATCTGATATCCAGTTGTTTTCAATGAAGCTCAATGAGGTCTGTTACTGACTGTGTGTGTGTTTTGGAAAGAGATAAAGGGAGAGAGAAAGCAAGTGTTTGTTTGTGTCCTCTCACAGTTTGATATGAAGAATGCCTCTCTGAGAGAGATCAACCAGCAACACAAGTCAGAGATACAAGACCTGAAAAGACAACTACATGTTGGGAGAATATGTACAAGTCGTAATAAATTCTGGCAAAAGTATGTATGTGAGAGTCTGTGATGTCTAGCCGCAACATTTCAATTGGATTGAGATACGGACTTTGACTAGGCTAATCAACAGTGTAAACCTTCTTTCTTTTAATCCATTCCTTGGTGAATTTGCTTAAGTGCTTAGGATCATTGTCTTGTTGTATCACCCATTTTCGGCCCAGCTTTAGCTCTCTGACTGATGGCAGGAGATTATTTTCAAGAATTTGTTGATATGTCTAAGAATTCAAGTTTCCCTGAATAATATGGAGTCACCCTGGCCCGGAGGCAGAAAAGCAGCCCCAGAACTTCACATTTCCGCCACCATGCTTCACTGTTGGGAGGATGTTCTTTTCCTGGAATTCAGTGTTGGCTTTTCTCCAAACATGGCGGCTTTGATTATGACCAAATAAATCTATATTGGATTTATTTCATTTGTCCAAAGAATGGACTTCCAAAAGGCCTCTGGTTTGTCCAAATGCTCCTTGGCAAACAGAAAGAGCAGAGGCTTCTTTCTAGCAACCCTCCCATAAATGTCATGTCTGTTAAATTTTTGTCTGATTGTAGACACATGTACATTTACCACAGATGCTGCCAGAGAGGTCTGCAACTCTCTGGAGGTGATGTGTGGGTTGGCCTTTACTTCATTTATTATTTTTCTGGTGCTTATTGATGATAGTTTTGATGGGTGTCCACTTCTAGGCAGAGTTTTGGTCATGTTGAATACCCTCCATTTGTAGATTATTTGTCTTACAATGGATGGATGGAGTTGGAATCTCATGGAGATGGTCTTATAGCTTTCCCCAGACTTTATATTAGGATGTCTAATTGTATTGGTCTGCTTAACTGATTAATTAAGCACCCAAATGTGTTTCACCTGAATCGGTTACCCACTTAACTTTACCAATGCAGCTGGGGCTTCACTTACTTGCACATACAATAATTCAATCTTTCATGTAGTTTTTTGGCTACTCGAAAAATTTCCTCCAAACAAACATATACAATTGAACAACATACATCTGACATTTAATCTATAGAAAGCAGGTAATGATAAAATAAGAAAGTCATGGTAAAACAACAGAAATCTCTGAACAGCTCAAGGGGTTCACAAACTTTCAAGCAGGACTGTATACTTTGAACAGCATGGAATTTGTTTGTGTACATAGATGATTTTGGCCACAATGCACAATACAACTATGCATCCAACAATAGAGTGCATTTGACCTGACCTTCCATTTGCATGTAATTAATGATTCAGATGTAATATAAACAATTGGATTAAAAATATAAAAATAATTATTTTTTTCCCCTGAGATGATACCTTACAGATTTGTGATGGAGTATATTACATATTATTACTTGCCTTGTTATTATTGCCTTGTTAGAAGCTGTCATTGTTTCATATCTTTGTGTTGTGTTCTAGCCATGAAGCCTTTGGGTTCTGGTGGCTCAGTATAGCCCAGTCTAGGTGAAGCCCAGCGGTTTAGCAGCTTGACTTTTGTCTGTTTCCAGATCAAAGCAAAGAACCCTCAGGTACTAACTGGCCCAGAAGCATTCCAGAAGAGTATCAAGCACCCTGCCCGATCATAATCACTAATACATTATAAACTATCTGTAATGAAGAGTCAGATTCATTAGGATCCATTTGCAGTGATTTTAATAGAAGAGTCGACAGGCAAGGATTGTAAACAGCAAACAGGATCAGTTAAGGCAAGGCAGAGAAAATAAACGTTAGACAGGCAAGGTTCAGTAGGTACGAGTGGTAATAGCAGGTAATAATTAGCAGGTAATCTGAGATTAAATAAAACTGGAGTGATTTGTTTAAGTATTTGGAAAGGACCAGCGTACCTGGGGCTGAGTTTCTTGCACGGGAGCCTGAGTCTTAAATCTCGGGTCAATAACCAAACCCACTGGCCAGGAGTATAGGCAGGACCAGGTCGACGGTGTGTGTTGGCTTGAAGGGTTTGCCTTCTGACAGCGTGTTAGAGATGTGTGTGAGCTTTGTCCCAAACTTCCTTGGTTCCTCGGTCTGTTATCGAGGAAAGATCAGTGGGTTCACAGGACCATGAAAGTAGTGGCGGTTGAAAACCTAACACACACATGAAGGGCATCAAACCAGTTAATGGCTTTACTAGGGAGTTCTGGGTATATTCAGCTCACATGAGAAATATGCTCCAGTCTGTTTGTCAGTCCTGGCAGTAGGATCTTAAAAAACAAATAATTTCTTGATTTAACTGCTCTGTTTGGCCTTTCGACTGGGGATGATATCCGGACGTAAGACTAATGTTAACTCAGAGGTTTCTAAAAAATTCTGACCACACTCTGGATGTAAATTGAAGGCCTCGAAGAAGGAAAACTATATCCTGAGGTAAACCATAGAAACTGAAGACATAGTTACATAGGATCTCTGCCATCTCTAAGGAGGTAGGGAGCTTGGGTAACGGGATGAGGTGACATGACTCAAAAAAATGATCAATAATTATAAGGATGGTGGTATTACCCTGAGAGTTGGGTTAGTCCATAATAAAATCAATTGCAATGTGGGACCAGGGATGTTGGGATGTGGGTAAAGGGTTGTAACTGGCTGGGAGTTGTCTGGGGGTCTTGAAGCTTTGGCAGGTGATGCATTTTTAAATAAATTTGATGGTATCAGCGGAGAGTGATGGCCACCAGAAACAGTTCCTGAGCAGTTCTATAGTGGCTGTAATGCCAGGATGACCAGATCTGGGAGGTGGACCAGTGAAATTAAGCGACCACGAAAGGGTTCTGAAACAAAGGTGAGGTTAGTGGGGCATGCTGGGGGTGGTAGGGTCTGGTTGTTGGCTTGGGTAATTTCAGTAATAATGTCCCATTATACTGGAGATACTAGTAGTTCTTCAAGAATGATGGGTTCTTGACTTAAGGGAGGGGGTGTTTCTTCTAACTGACAGGAAAGGGATTTTGCTTTGGTGTTCTTGGAACCGGGGCAGTAGGTAACTGTAAATTGAAACCTTGTAAAAAATAGTGCCCATCTAGCTTGTGGGGGGTTGAGTCTTTTGGCTGAGCGGAGACTTTTCAGATTCTTATGATCAGTTATTACTGTAAATGGGTGTAAAGCTCCCTATAGCCAATGCCTCCATTCCTCCATTGCTAATTTCATGGCTAGAAGCTCACGGTTACTAACATTGTAGTTACGTTCGGCTGGGGAGAGTTTGCTTGAGATAAAAAGCGCACAGGAACATCTTCAGGGGGGGATTTTGGGTGCCGTGGCGTTGTGAGAGAATGGCGCCTACACCCGTTTTAGATGCGTCTACCTTGACTAGAGTTGAACAGGGTCAGGATGCTGCAGGATGGGGGCTGAGGTGAAATGTCTCTTTAGATCCTGAATAGTTCTGCCTGGGCAGAGCATTTCAATCTACCCGATGCCTGCTTGGTGAGGGAGGTTAGGGGAGCTGCAACTGAGCTAAAGCATCTGATAAAGCGGCTGTAAAAATTGGCAAATCCCAAAAATCTCTGTAATTCCTTCATGGTCCTGGGTTGTGGCCAACTGGAGACAGATTTTACTTTTTATCCATTGCCACTCCGTCTTGACTGATTATGTATCCTAGGAAGGATGTGCTTGTTCAGAGGAACTCACACTTCTCCTCCTTTATGTACAACTGGTATTTAAGCAGCCATTTGAGAATAGATCTGACATGTTTGATGTGTTCATCAAAGGAGTTGGAATAGAAGAGGATGTTGTTGATATAGATTATGGCCCATTTCTCCAGCATATCTCTGAACACATCATTCATAAAGGACTGAAACACGGAGGGAATGTTAGCAAGGCCGAAGGGCATGACTAGATATTTGTAATGTCCAGAAATAGTTGAGAATGTGGTCTTCCATTTATCTCCCTGTCTGATTCTCACTAAGTTATAGGCATTGCGTAGATCGAGTTTAGTGTAGTACCTAGCCTAGCGAAGCTGTTCTAGGGCGACCGGGACTAAAGGTAATGGATGTAACTTAGTTACATCATTTTAGGCACAGTAATCTTTGCTGGGTCTTAAACCACCATTCTTCTTCTTAACAAAAAAAGCCTGCAGAGGCCTGGGAATTAGATGGGCGTATATATCCTTTATATAATCCTTCATAGCTTCTGATTCTGGTTGTGATAAGGGAAAAATTCATCCTGTAGGGGGAACTGCACCTGGGATGAGTTCAATGGCACAGTCGACCGTACGATGAGGAGGTAATTAAGAGGTCTTATTCTTCCTAAATACCTCCTTTAGTTCATCATAAACTGAAGTAATGTTAGTTTTGGGAGACTGGATCTCTTTCTGTGGAGTCACTGAACTGTTGAGACAACTGACCTTGTTTAAACAGTGCTGGTGACAGTTGGTTCCCCAGTAAAGAGTCTCACCCTCCTTCCAGGAGATAACTGATTCATGTGGGCGTAGCCAGGGCAGTCCAAGTATAATTGTATGTTTAGGAGATGAGAAAACAAAAACTGTAGTTGCTTTAAATGTAGAGCCCCAATGCACAGCTTGATGTTCTCGGTTGCATGATGGATTCCACCATCGCCCAGTGGACAGCCATCTAGCACTTACACAGCTAAAGAGCAATCAGAAGGTGTTAATGTAATATGGTTTCTTGGAGCAAATTCTTGAGAAATGAAATTACCCGCAGCTCCTGAGTCAACTATGGCCATAGAAGTTATGGTTCTGTCTGCCATAACTAATGTAACTGGTACTGTGATATTCGAAGAATGAGTAGCAGAGGTAGAGCACTCACCATGAGTCGATCAGAAGGTGGACGTATAGGACATGAGACTTTTACATGACCTGGTTTTCCACAGTATTCCACAGTGGTTCTGGATTCAACAAGTACATTCCTCCTGTATGAGGTGAGTATAACCTAGTTGCATGGGTTCAATTACAGCTGTGGCTCCCTGGTTCTGCTGAGAAAACACAACTGGTGTTAGATCTGCGCGAGTGAATGAGATTATCCATCTGAATGCCTAGATCAATGAAGTCTCCGAGATTTTTGCCCTCATCTCTGCAGACTAGTTCAGACAGTAGTTCTGGATTTAGACCTCTACAAAAAAGCAGTTTAAGGGTGTCCTCGACCCAGCTTGTTTGTGCTGCCAGAGTACGAAAAGAGCAAACTCAGATGCAGTATGTTTTCCCTGAGTGATGGTTAACAATTGTTCACCCAGGCTCCTACCTCCAGATGGATGTTCAAATACCCCTCAAAAGAATGCTTCTGAGGGGTATTTGAACATCCATCTGGAGGTAGGAGCCTGGGTGAACAATTGTTAACAGGAAAATGTAGAAGGTTGGGAAAACTGAGCCATCCAGTCGCCCAGTCTAGCGCTCTACCGGTGAGTAGGGAACAAAGAAAGGCTATTCTACTTGAGTCAGAGGTATACAGGGAGGGTTGTTGATTCACAAGCAGCGAACACTGTAGTAAAAATCCTTTACACTTCAAAGGAGAGCCATCAAACTTTGCATCCCTTGGAGAGCCTTAACCAACTCCTCGGTGAGTGATGACAAGCGACTTAGCTGATGTTGGTGTAGGGCAATTTGAGAGGCCTGAACTGATAGTTCTGATGAGAGCTGCATGAAAGCTGCTGGATCATTTGTTTGCGAAGTCTTCTGTAATGAAGAGTCAGATTCATTAGGATCCATTTGCAGCAATTTTAATGGAACAGTCGACATGCAAGGAAACAGCAAATAGGATCAGGGGAGGCAAGGCAGAGAGAATAAATGTTAGACAGGCAAGGTTCAGGGCCGGGAGCAAACAATCAGAGACAGTAGTACAATCCAATGTCAAGGCAGGCAGCAAACAATTAAAAAACGATAAGACAATCCAAGTCAAAAGGCAGGCAGCAAACAATCAAAAAACAAGAACAGTCCAATATAATACACGGGACAAAATATAACAGGGAAAAACCACTCAGAATTGATGCACAGGGGCAAATTACAGACTTTACAAGACTTTACAGTCCAGGGGATGGTTCCCTTTGGTGGCACGGTGGAGATGGAGCTGGAGCCTCCACCGTAGCACTATGAAAGTCAAACAATGAACATGTTATTTTTGCTTATGAATTGTTTATGAATATACAAAAGCAAACTATTAATTTTGTTCTATTCCAGATTATGGAATGAAGAAACATTGTGACCAAGAGTGCATTGGTCTGAGGAAGACGGGGCCTGAGGGAATGGGTCATCGCGACACTACCAAGAACACAGTGTCTTTCAGCACCTCTTCTTTCCTATCCACCTCTAAAAAAAGGACAGATGTCTGTTTGTAGCTGTGTGCTTGAGCCAACCCACCAGCGAGGCCTACATCACCTACCTCCAGCGATTCCAACACGTCCAGCCCCATCTTAACTCCAGCTCTCACACCAAAGTGCCCCACCCCTTCTCAGGATTCCCAGGACACCCCGGCCTCTCCCAAACAGCCTCGACTGCATAACCCTAACACGTTTAATGTCAGTTTGCCATTAGCCAAGAAACATCTGAGCCAATCTTTGCTGAACAGAGAAGCAACGCATGGGCAAACACATAACGGCATCGTTCTTTGTATTCATTTCTTTACAGAAAGCCCTAATCTGCAGCGTGAGAAAACATGGTGTATCCTTGTTATTATTTTCTTATCCAAATATTTTTGTCTTCCAATTTTTCTTCTCAATTTTTTTATCAAGAGGCCACACAAGAGAAAAAAGTTTCTTGCTAGCTAACAATTAACGCGCTACCAGTACGAGTTCGTGCCAAAGTTTTGTGCAGAAAAAAGAAGCAGCAACATAAGTAGGAAAAAGAAAAATAATGGTGCTGTGCTTTACAATCACCACTAATAAAAATGATCTTTGAAACAAAAGTGTTATTAAAAGGTAAAAAATTAAGGAGGAAAAAATAAATGTTTTGGAGGAGAAAAAAATAAGATAAACAAAGAGATAAAAAAATTGTAGGACTTAGTCCCTGGAGGAACATAAGGATACATTTTTACTTTGTTTTTCTCATAATGCGATTTAGGACTTCCATACAAAATTATCCTAGGTCTTAAGCATATAGGCAAAACAAATTTTGGTGGTGGAGATTAGTTAAAAAACAATGTTTGCCTGAGTTAGTAATTGTGCTACAGAAGCAGGATCTACCCCTGGATTTGCTGCACTTGGGACAACATTCATATGAACCAATCAGCTTTCAAACTTAGACTTTAGACTTCTAAAACTTTAGGCTTATAACGCTCTATTCAGCCAGTTAGTCAGAGCCCAACATACCTGCTCATCGACTCACCTAATGAGAAGGTAGGATGGAAAATATCCCACTGAAACACCCTGTGTATATTTTCTTATAATAAGTATATAAAAGTATAATATAAAAGTTTAGTCATCTGTCAATGCAAATGTACTCCATACACCATCATATCATATTTGCTTAAAAACCACTCCCACCATTTCAGATTAGTGTTGCCTCATGTATTGTTAAATAATGTCTCAATGCCCTGTTGGTTCATCACCACTCCCACACACTACTTTGTACTCTCAAGATATTTGTTTTACCTTTCATATTTGTTTTACCTTTTAGTTTTTCATCTCTATTTCTTTATATTATTATCTTTATTATAATGCAGCTGCCTCAAAAGCTGCATTATTTTGCCTTTAGTTTCCACAGCCCTTGTTGACATCAGAGTTGGATGTGTGTCTGTTTTTCTTTCCTGTAGACGGCCTGGCTGTACCACCTGTCGTGATGGCAGGCAGTGCAGTGGGGCAGGTGGGCACTGAGTTAAATCCGCTGGTTGGTAAACTGCTTAACGTGGATGGAGATCCAGGTAAGAGTTTCCCAGCTTGATGCTTGATGACTGTGGTTATTTGACCTGTAACTGAAAAGCAAGCTTGGCTTCTCAGGGTCTCAGCTCTGGAGACACCCAATGCTGTGTTTCACTAAAGAAGGACTGTCTTCTCCCCTGACCACCCTGCCCTCTCAAGACTCTGCAGACAGAAGCGATAAAGATCTTTAAGGTTCTAACATTTCATGTTTGTTCCATCTTTACTTATAACACACTCGAAATGCAAGATAAACTCTCTCTTTTTCTTTAACAGACATGACAACTCTTTATTAATGTGGCCATTGATGTTCCAGCCATAGATTATCATGTGACTCTAGCCCAGCTCCGCAAGTGTGCCTCACCCACCCAGAGCTTTAGAATGAAATATTCTGTCAGCCGATTAAACAGACTTGCAGGAGACCACCACACATGCAGTCAGGGCCTCTGCAGGTGATATCACGAGTGGTATAACATGAACGCTTACCACTAGGGGGAGTGCTTGCTTTCTAGAGCAATTGAGTTCAAAGTTAAAAAAAACACCTTGGGAGCTATTTACATGGCCACAAGGGGACGTAAACTCCTTGTTTACATTTTCTCTGCCCTTGTCAACACAGGGGTGGCAGTTTCTGGTTCTGTGTGTTGGTCTCTTCCTCCCCACACACCCTATTCACTGGCTTTTGCAGCTGCATCTCAAAAGGCATGGAAATTTGAGGTAAAAATAAAGTAAACAGGTAGCAGTTCCCAGGATTCATATCTTATGCACAAATCTTAGAATTGACCAATCTCTATATTTTTTCAGGACAGAAGTGGGAAAGTATGCCATATATAGCCAGTATTCGCTGGAACGCATCAGAAAGGTGAAGCTCGCTCATCACAGATGGGGATCTTATCAATCTTATTAAGAAATCCTTATCATCACTCGCTACCCTTCAGCGTGCCTGTGCACTTCCTTAACAACACATACCAGGTTTTTTTAAAACAACGTGACATACAGCATGTCAAATGGAATTGGTAAGTTCAGGGCTTTACAGTGCGAGCATTTCGAGTGAAACAAAACAATGCTCTCAAACAAAAGGTGTTAGCTTAAAGCCCTGCTCAAACTTAAACACATTGTGCCTAAATTACTTAAATTAGAAAAGATACTAAAATATAAGATACTTTGGTTTGGTAACATTTTTTTGGTCACTACATACTTTCCATAATTACAATAGTGTTTTTAACAAGAATTAGTAGGTGTGTCCAAACCTTTAAAGAGTAGTGTAACAAAGAGAATGTGAATGTGTGTTCTGTCCTACTGATACTGTTGTATTGTGAGCCTACGCATGCCAGGTTGTTGGTTTTGATGCTTCAACCACAGTGGAGGAATTTGAGGGTCGACTGAATCAGGACATAGGCATAAGGAAACCTGGTCAGTCTGGTTTTAGCCTTTATTCAGATGACCCCAATGACTTATTTTTCAAACTGTACTGTGTAGCTGTCTTTGCAGCAGTTTGTATTAAAAAGAACTTGTGCCATTATTGCGAAATGGGAGCAGACTGCATAGGGGCAGGACGATCACCAGGACGATCAAACTCACTTACAAGCACAGGTAGAGGGCATCTTTAAAAGCTAATAACTCCAGGGGGCTGTAGTTTGCATCTCATTTCTAGATTGTTTCCTGTAGGTTATATTTCTCCCGGCAGAGATAAGGAGAGACTGAAAGAGAGCATTTATTGTTGACTTACCAGACAAATGAGTAAACAAAAGCAGGGCACTTCCCTGTGAATAAACAGCTTGCTCTAGAGACGGCCTCTCTGCTTACCCAGGTACAGTACATAATTATATATGTGTTACTGTATCCCCCTGTATCTCAAAATGTGAAAATTATAAATATATATTTATAAAATTGTAATATATGTAACACATTATATTACTGTTTGAAATAAACTATACTTTTATCAAATTGTAATATATGTAACAGCATTTTTATATTTAATTTTATATTTTTAATAACAGCATATTGTCATACCATTAACAAAAATGTTAAATATAGTTCAAATAAGAAAGGTAATGGGTATGGTAATTAAACTTTTGAGGGGAAAAAGTACCTAATTGTTATACTAAACATTTTTTTAGATTTACTTTGCTGACCTAAGTTACACTGTTAATTATGTAAAATGTCTAATAAACACATTTTGTGTATCATGTTCATTTTTTAGTCCGGGTGGTTCAGGAACTGCACAGACTAAGTTTAACCAGACCTTGAAGCAGGTGTTAGAGTGCTTCTACCCCAAGCATTACAGACATGCCTGTACTGAGGAACAGATGGGGTATCCATGCCTACAGTAACAAACTGTAATATGAACACAATGTTTTTGTTTGGCTGTGATTCACAATAATGCCGTTACGATCTCAGACAGCTACTGCAGAGGCTCTCCACCCGATAGATATTACTGAGGGGTCACAGTTCATTTGAATCTACCTGACTGTAGCTCGGAAGTGGGCATTGTTTGGAGCAAAACTATTTGAGGCTTTAGAAAAGAGAGAGAGTTAGAATACTTACTCCAGTCCTAGATTAACAGTCACAACAATAAGATCTCTGCATGATTCCATTATTAATGATAGTGTGGAGAGTATACTTAAACATACAATAAACTCATACAGAACAAAAAAAATCCACATCTAGATGATGAAGTTTATGAAGTCTCTCTCAAATTCCCTGTAGCCTCTATCTCCAGCTCTGCAGCACAACATACGTGTTTGACTTGCAGTGCATGACAATGGAATCAGCATACTGGAGTTCATCTCAATAGTAAGTTAACATAGTCTTCTCTAATTGTTCACATTATTTCAAATGGTTATTGAAAGCTATGCTGGCTCATTTTGTGGTTTCTAGAAAGTCCAAGCGTCATACCCTCATAAAAACTTTGTGATGTTTGGGGCATGTGGTCAGGACAAATATGCGTGCTGTCCTAACATAGACACTGTGGCAGAGTCCTATGGCCAGAGGAAGCAAATACTGTAATACCAAATTGCAAGCATACATACATGCGTGTATCCATAACTAACCACTTCTGGGTTGTGTTCTGTTGTTCAGGTTTGGGACCCAACACTGCTCATGGCCAGCTACATTAACAGTGCCCAACAGCAAAAATCAGCACCCCACCACCTTTCTGCTTCTGCCCTGCTGTTGGCCCAGTCTAAAGAGCTGAAGGGCAAAAAATTGAGAAGCAAATCTCCACCAGCAGCCTGCAGACACAGCAAAGCGCCCACCTTGCTTTAATACAACCCCTGGTACAGTGCTATATCCCAGTCTGCTTCCTAGTGCAGTAGTAAGTACACTGCCTAGGGAGTCAGCCATTTCTTAGGGTTTTAAGTGTTTAAATGTTGGCTCCCTAGAAACTTCCAGAATCCACTGCAAGATCAGTGCACACTGGCTGCTCAGTGTTCACTTAACAGGAATTTTGTCATTTATTTTTTTAATCTTTCAAATTGTTATAAATTGTTAGAAAAATTGTCAAACACTATGAATTATTTGGAAAACCCAAGTAATTTGTTAAAAATGTTTTGGTCATGATTGTTTCGGTCTTTTCCCACAATCACTTTCAATCAAGTGTGTATTTCATTCTCAAATGTATTAACGATTTCTATGTATAAAACTTTAAACAACCTCATTGTCAAAATGGAAAAGTAGATCCTTTAAACTAGATACATATTTATACTAGTACATATGCTGAGATATTAACCCAATTATTATGACATATTTTGACCAATGATGTCAACATCAACATTACATTTATTAAATGTGTTCCATTAGTGACAAATTCTTCGTAAGGCATACAAATGAATTTGTGTACGGATGTGTTTCTTGTTATTTAATTGCTTTAATTCTGATCATGCAAGCTTGTTTGCATATTACTCAAATATCTGTTTTGGTAGGCTGCATGTCTCCATTGGTTGTCACGTTTCCTGCCATTTCCCATCCTCTGGAATCAAAAACTAAACACCCTATAACACATCATTACACTGAATCTATTTCTCAATTACTTTGGTATGTTGTTTAAAACCGTTTAATCTGTAGCTGAACACCTTTTGTCATCCGTTGACCTTTTTTGTCTGTGCTCACCAGCCCTGAGTCATTATTAAAACAAGTATGCAGAGTGGAGTGTTGCAAAGTGTAAACAATCTAAATGGATACGATTTCAAAACAATTACTCTTTGAAATCTGTAAAAACAATTGTGACATCAAGTAATTACTTCTTTAAAATGGGTATTACTTTAATCAAAACCACACTACATAGGTTGGTTTGCTTTGAGTATCGTCAATAAGGTTCACCGAAACAAAGATGAAAAATGTCCACCCCGGCCATGACTCTCGCTCATCTGATAGGCTTTATGTAATCCCTCCCTTTTGCCATGGAAATAACAGAGGCTGAGAGACTCCCAACTCGGGTGTGAATGTGGTTGGGGAAGGGCAAAACGTGATCCACCCAAACCTGTCTAAACTAGTCTCAGAAACAAATGCTCCAGGCACTGCTTGAAAACTCTGCTACAAACAATGAGGCTGAGAGCAAGATAAGACCGTGCCAAACAAGCTTTTGATTGGATTTTTCTAAGTTTGAATTACTCCATTAAAATGTTACTATTGTCACATTTAAAAAGCATGTTCTCTTACATTAAATGCTACAAAGGTCTCCTGGTATTACGTATGGAAAACGATAGAAAAGTGAACTACCTATAAAAGTACAAGTTGATAATTAACGTGCCTGTTATAACCTGACTGATCAGCCTGAGAAAGAGTAAACAGTTTCCTGGGATAAGTCATAGCACAACGATAACATTGTTGCCCGAAACTTGAGCTACAGGTCTGACCAGTTTCAAGAAGCTCATTGCACTGGCCTCTTGTTTGAGAATTTGTCATTGTGCACTTGTATGGTCAGTAGTTTTAATGAACACCGTTTTTAAAAAGCCTTGAACACAAAAGGTTTTTTT
>JAZGTJ010004393.1:0-29019 GCA_036877575.1 Botia almorhae | reverse complement strand
CACATCCGGTTGACAGTAAGCTCAAAATGTAGCTGCACATACAAATTGTTAGTGAAACTGATATAGTTAAAAGGATAGAGTTAAACTGAACATACCATGGTCAAGAGATTATCTTCTGGGGTGGTTTTCATGGCCTATAAATTGCAGAATAAGAACAACATTTTTATAATCCTGCTAATTGTGCCATTTAAGAAATAAAACGTAACTCATACCTGCTCTCTGTATTCTCCTCCTTTTTCTGATTTCTTTTCCTTCAGCATCCAATCTTAAAATGTTTAAATATTTGAAAATCACTGGTTAAGACTGATATAGACTAGAGCTAAAAAAAAGTTGTGTGTATGTTCATTGGTAAGTTGATAATATTTACATACTGTAGAACTGATCTAACTAACTTCAGAGGATAGTTAGTCAGCAAAAGCATGCACCACCATCTTACTACTGGCATGTCAAACTGGAAAACAGCACAATTGAACAATGAACACAAATGAGCACAAATTAAAGTCTTTGGAAGTGTAACGAAGACTCGTGGACAGATGGATCCATGTGCATCTCTTTATTGTACAGAGTGATCCAAAAACAGGCAAAGGTCAAACACCGGCAAACAAAGCAATGAAGGCAAGACAAAATCAAAACAGGTAAACAGGCAATGGCCAGGGCAGGCAGCAAACAATCAAACTCAATAAACAATCCAAACGGCAATAGGTAATCAACCATGGAAAACACTCTCAAATGTTTGGCAAACCAAGACATCACAATGAGTACACTGAAGTCCTGGGCTTAAATAGCCGGGCTGATTAGGAACAGGTGGCAAACAGGAAGTAATTAGCCCTAGGTACAGGGAACATGGGAAATGTAGTCCGAATAGAAACTAGTATTCTGGCGAAGGCTGCCTCTGACGGCAAGAAGGAGGCGAAGTGACGGCCTCCTCCGTAACAGGAAGCAAATTTTACCTCATTAAAATCAAAATGCTTCTCCATAACAATGCAGAGTGCATACTACAATGTAAATTACAGCACAATAGAGCAAACATATTTGAGAAGCAGGATATATATACACTTTCTTTCCTGTAACTTAGGTTACAACACTTACATTCAACACAAACACTCCACGGTTATTTGAACTGTGTTGTCTGGGAAGGCCCTGAGAAAAAATTATAAATATATATAATATTAATATTGTGACGAGTCTCACCGGGGCAATCAGCGTCGCCCTGGCAACGGATGCGCCGCACCTGCCCGAGCTCATCACAGCTGCGCCGCGTCACCCTTCCGCCCAGAGGGGGTCTGGGATTGAGATGAGAGCGAAGATTAGAAGAAAGGTGAAGAAGACTGGATTGGGAGAGGAAGTTGGGAAAGATAGCGAAGTCTGAAAGTGCCGCCAGCCGGAGTTCCGTTGCGTGTCCCCCGCACACGGCGAGATCAGCGAGTGGCCGGAAGCCATTTAAGAAAGCATGCGCCACCGCACACTCACGCCGCCAGGAGGGACGCAACCCCGAGCACCAGCCGCACCAGCACCTGCACCAGCCGCCAGCCCGGCTGCTTCCCCCACGCACTACACCCCCTTATTGTGTCAATAAATCCACCCTCCGGGGTTTTTCCCACCGCCTGCCTTGTCGTGTGATTCTTCACCCGTGACAATATATATATTATATATATATATTGTGACGAGTCTAACCGGGTCTATCAGCGTCGCTCCGGTAACCAACGTACCGCACCTGCCCCAGGTCATCACCGGCAGACCGGTCACAGCTGCACCGCATCACCCCGCAGCTTTTTAAAGCCGCCGCCTCCCGCCCACGGGAGAGTAAAGTCTGGAGGTGATGTTGGCCATAAGTTTTTCCCCTTATCTTGCAGAGAGCAGCGAGTGACCGTAAGCCGCACTGGGGAGCGCGCACCACCGCGCACTCGCGCCGACACACGGGACACAGCGCACGAGCCACACCAGCCGCAGCAGCCTGTCCAGCTGCTTCACACCTGCACTGCACCCCTTTCATGCAATAAATTCACCCCCCCCGGGGTTTTTTTTCACCGCCTGCCTTGTTGTCTGATTCTTCACCCGTGACATCTGGTAGAGAATGCGGGCATAAATCGGTGACAGAATCACCGACAAGAGCAGGTAGCCCCCACTAAACCAATCTGTTTTTTCCTTTTTTGTTTGTTTGTTTGTCACTTTTGCACAGCGGAGAGCGGCGCGCCTTTCCCCACGAACATGGAGGAAATTCTGCAGCGCCTGACCGAGGTAAGCGTTCGCCAGCAGCAGATCATGGAGCATCTGGCCACCCGTCAGAACTGGACGGAGGAAGAGCTCGCTACCATGCGCCGCTATCCGACCCTCGGGCGCAGGTCACCCGTCTGCTGCCCAAGATGACGGCAGACGATGATGTGGAGGCGTTTTTGCGGGTCTTTGAAACCACCGCTACTCGTGAGGACTGGGCCCACAAGGAATGGGCGCGACTGCTGGCGCCCCTCCTCACCGGCTAGGCGCAGCATGCGTGCTTCTCCCTGACGCCCGCGGTCGCAGAGGAGTACCCGGAAGTGAATCGGGAGATCCTCGCCAGGCTGGGTCTCTCCTCCATCTGCGCTGCGCAGCAGTTCCAGGAGTGGGAATCTAACACCCGGGTGCCGGCCCGTGCCCAGGCCGCCGACTTGACCCGCATCGCGCACCACTGGCTGCTCGAGGGCGAGCCCACCGCCGCGCAGGTCGCAGAACGGGTGGTCGTCGATCGCCTCCTCCGAGCCCTGCCGCGGGGGATGTTGCATGACCTGCCCGTCCCGGTACTACTGTGATGCGACTGGCCGGGGTTCGACCGCCTGGTCGTCGCTATCACCCAGCCCGCCAGCCCAGGGGGGAGCCGTCTACGCCGCAGATGGCCGCGAGGACCACACCACCAGCTGGCGCTGCTGGCCTCGGACAGCGGGAGAGATGGTGAGTCCCCCCTTCTTTTTTCTAACCCCTTTTGTGATGTATACCAGCAGGCTGCGGAGGGAGGCTCGTTCACCAAGGAGCAAAGGGAGGACGCCCGTCTCAAGCCCTGCAGGGCCCAGGTGCGGGCCATCGACGGAAAGGACGTCTTCCCCCAGCCCCATCCTCTCCCGCACTTCATCGTCTGCAAAGGTCTGCTGTACTGCATCGCCCAGCGGAGGGGGGAGGAAAAGGACCTCCTTGTGGTCCCGCAGAGCAAAACGGAGGTCAATTTGGAGCTGACCCACTCCCATCCCATGGCAGGGCACCTCGGGGCAACCAACACAATCCAGCGGATCCGCGACCGGTTCCACTGGCCCGGCCTGGAGGCCAAGGTGAAGGGTTTCTGCCGAGCCTGCCCAACCTGCCAGCGCACGGCGCCCAGGATGCCTCCCCCCAGTCTGCTCATCCACCTGCCAATTATCGAGGTACCCTTCGAGCGGATCGGCATGGATCTTTGGGGCCGTTGCCAAAGTCTGCCCGAGGACCAAGCACATCCTCGTCATGGTCGACTACACCACCGTCGCATGGGACGCTTGGGAGCAGCAGCCTGCACCCCACCGCACGGTGGTCAAACACGTGAGCCTGATGAGGGAGCTGATCGACCTGCAAGTCCGCCTGCAAGTTCTTGGCTTCATGGCAGGGCCCATACACCGTGGTGGAGAAGGTTGGGCCGGTCAACTATCGCCTGCAGCAGCCGGGCCAGAGGCACCCCGAGCAGCTCTACCACGTAAACCTCCTAAAAAAGTGGACCGGGACCCGCGACCAGCTCGCCGCCCTTAGTCTCATCGAGCCCGTGGTTGTGGACGCCGACCCCCAGTTGTCAGTGGCCCAGAAGGCCGAGCTGCAGCACCTGGTCGGTCAGTTCGCGGATGTGTTCTCCTCACGGCCTGGGCAGACCAACGTCGTCCACCACGACATCAAGACATCCCCTGGGGTGATCGTCAGGCAACGCCCCCAGGACCAGAAGGTGGAGGCCATCCACTCCTCCTCACGGCCCCAGACGAAGACCCAGGTACGCGCCTTCTTGGGGTTGGCGGGTTACTATCGGTGCTTCATCCCCGACTTCTCCTCCCTAACCGCCCCTCTGACAGACCTGACCAGGAAGGGGCAGCCCGAGAGGGTGGTCTGGAGCCCCACGCTGGAGGAGGCGTTCTGCCAGATCAAGACGGCGTTCACTTTCTCGCCCGTCCTGCGCGCCCCGGACTTTAGCTGCCCCTTTCTGCTACAGACGAATGCTTCCGACACGGGACTGGGGTCGGTCCTGTCCCAAGTCCAGGGAGGTGAGGAGCATCCGGTGATCTACATAAGTAGGAAGCTGCCCCCGGCCGAGGATGGGGGGGATGTGACGAGTCTCACCGGGTCTATCAGCATCGCTCCGGTAACCAACGCGCCGCACCTGCCCCAGCTCATCACCGGCGGACCGGTCACAGCTGCACCGCATCACTCCGTGGCTTTTTAAAGCCGCCGCCTCCCGCCCACGGGAGAGTGAAGTCTGGAGGTGATGTTGGCCGTAATAACGTAGTTTTTTCCCTTATCTTGCAGAGAACAGCGAGTGACCGTAAGCCGCACTGGGGAGCGTGGTTCAACAGAGTCAGTAGATGATTTTACAACTGCCTCCACTGCAGACTGGAGCATTGTGCAAGTAGGCTGGTTTCCTGGCAAGAGCTGACCACCAGAGATCTCAGTGTTGATTCAGATTTGATTCAGTAATGGCATGTGGAGTGGATCTGTAATCTACAAGGAACTGGAGAGTGTAGGGCTTCCATGACTGTCCCTGGAGCGTAGCTGTTTGTAAGCAATCTTTAACTCTCTGTTAAATCTTTTCACTTCGCCATTAGATTGAGAATAATACACCAAGGACTTGATATGTATTCCCCTTTTCAGAAGGAATTCAGAGAATTGACGTGACACAAACTGGCTCCCATTGTCTGAGACAAGTACACAAGGGTTTCCTTCTCAACTTAAAATTAAGGTAAGCATTGTGATAACAGCATTTGTATCTGCTTTGGCACAGAAAGCAACCTCCGGCTACTTCCGTAGTCTATCAGGGTGATCGCATATCTGAGGTCATATAGAGCTAAGTCAAAAGCTCCCACAATATCCACGCTCACCTTTTACCATGCTGCATCTGGAAGAGGAACAGGAGTGAGTGGAGCAGTATGAGTAACTGAAGTCTTGTCATGTTGTCTGCAAATACTACAGTGCTTGATATAAGACATTTTAGGCCATTTTAGGCCACCAGTACATCTCTCCAAGGCACTGTTTTGTGCGAACAATGCCTTGGTGGCTTTTTATGAGCAAGTTCTATAATCATTTCCCTCATCACCTATGGAACTATCAGGCAGTGGGTGCCTCTGATAACCAAGTCATCCATCACAGTAAGTTCATCTCGGATCAGACAATATGCTCTGAGATTCTGGTTTCCTGACTTCATGATGACCATCGTGTGAAATTCTGTGAGTTCTGGGCAGAATCGGCATGCAGCTTTGAAGTCATCCTTTGAAATTGTACTAAGGTCAGTCAATATTGCTGCCACAGACTCCACTGTATTGTCACTGTTCTCAGCCGCATCAGCAAGTCTTGAGAGACAATCGGCGACCTGGTTCAGAGTTCCTTTTCTGTACTGGACATTATAATTAAATTCAAGCAACCAGGCAGACCATCTTGCCACCCAGAGGCCAGCTCTGTTATTACATTTTTTGGTCATGAGGGTTGTGAGAGCTTGATGGTCTGTTCGGAGTATGAACTTTCTGCCCCACAGCCAGGTTCTCCACTTTTCTGCAGCTCAGATGCAGGCTAAGGCCTCCTTTTCTACAAAAGAATAGGATTTTCTCTCAGCTTCCGACAGATTTTGCAATGCAAATGCAACAGTCTGTTCTGTACCCTGCTCTGTTATTTGTGAGGACTGCTCCCGCCCGAGCTGTACTGTGTGGCATCTGTAGAAAGAATAGTCTGCAATCTGGGGTCAAACAGAGCTAAAGCAGAACTGTTTACAATCATGTGCTTTACTTTATCAAAACTGGCTTGGGCAGTGGTGGGCCATGAGAATGCATTGTCTTTGTGCAAAAGTGCTTTGAGTGGCTCAACCACTGTCACATAGTTTGGCACAAATTTACTGTACCATGCAGTGAGGCCCAGGAAAGAACAGACTAGGAGCATCACTTGGTGCTGGGGCCTTCAGTATTGCTGTGATGTGAGTGTCATCAGGGAGGAGACCTTCTGGGGATAACGTGTACCCTACAAACTGCAGTTTAGTATGCAGTTAGTCTTAAGATGTCTTAAGATGACATTTCTCAGCATTCAGTTTCCAGACTGGTGTATTTTCTGCAAGACATCTTTCAGATTTTCATCATGCTACTGTTGTGTGGAGCCGAAAATGATTACATCATCAAGGTAGCACTGTACACCTTTTAAGCCTTGTAGAATGGTGCACATCATTTTTTTGGAAGGCTGATGGTGCCGAACTAAGGTCGTACAGTACCCTCCTGCATTGTGAAGGCCATCTTGTGTAACAAAAGCAGTTCAACTTGATGGAATGCATGTTTCAAATCTAGGGTGAAAAAGAGCACTGCACCTTTCAGTTTAAATAATATATCTTCAGTCAGTGGAAGTGGGTAGCTGTCTATCACGACTGCTTTGTTAGGCTCCCACAGGTCTAAATACATTCGTATACCTCCTGTTTTCTTTTGGGTGACTACTATAAGAAATACCCATTCAGAGGAGTCAATTTTCTCAATGATTCCATGTTGTTCCTAGGTAGCGAAGCTCTGCCGGCACTGCATAATGGACAGAAGTGGGAACCTTCTGAGTTTTTGCTGGACCGGTCTTACCTCAGGCCGGATCTTCAGTTTATGGACAAATCCTTTTGCATAACTAAAGTCAGTAGACAGTTCAACAGAGTCAGTAGATGATTTAACAACTGCCTCCACTGCAGACTGAAGCATTGTGCAAGTAGGCTGGTTTCCTGGCAAGAGCTGACCACCAGAGATCTCAGTGTTGATTCAGATTCAGTGTTCACTAGGTGTTCACTAGTTCACTAGGTCCATTCCTAGAATGGGCGTTCCTGATTCAACAATGTACATCTCTGATCTCGCAGTTATGTTTTGATAAAAAGCATCCACCTTTAGACATCCAATGACTGCAAGTTTTTCTTTCGAATTTGTTACTAACTGCAATCTGGGTTTAATTAGTGGGCATTTGCAGAACTTGTCTTGTAACAAACTCAGGAAGGATGGACACTGCATAGCCTGTATCAATAGGTAGGTCTATAACTCAGCTTTGATTATTTTGTGCATTTTTTCCTGTTTTTGCTCAATTATGTTCACACTAAGTACAGTTACTTCTGGTACAGCAAGTTCATTAACTGTCTCTTCTTTAGATTTGCATACTTTAGCAAAATGGCCATGGTCTTTGCACAAGATTTACATTTTGCATTTTTGGCAGGACAAGATGCATTATTTGCTATATGACTAGTGGAGCCACAACGATAGCAGTGAGTAGGAGCTGTTTTTTTTACATGTGAAGCATTTTTTCCGTTGCCCTCCACGTTTTTAAGTAGTTTTGAATTGTACTGCACTCACGGCTTTAAATTCTGTTTCCTACATCGTTTTTGCCTCAGCACTGGCAGTTTCAATTTGCCTCGCAATTTTTTAGAGCTTTATAGAGTCAATTCAGATTCAAGCAGTAACCTCTCTTTAATACGTGGTATGGATGTCTTCTCGATTAGTTGATCACACAGCATTTCATTTTCAAATGTACCAAACGCACAAGTTACAACAAGCTCCCGCTAAGCCGCTATGTATTACGGTGGATGGCTGGGACGGTTGTGTTTGTGTAAAATGATGGAGCAGGACACGGAACTAAACGATAGATGATATTTAATGATTAAATAAACAAAAGCCAACACAAACACTAACCGTAAAACAAAAGCGACAACAAGTGCAACAGCAGTGATAGTGAAAATACAAAAGACTAACCAGACGATAAACGAACGTACAAAAACCGAGGCAGAGGTATCCAAGAGGGTAATCCAAAGCGTAAACCAGAACAAGAGCGAGAATCCAAAAACCAGGGAATACAAGACTTGAACAAGAATAGCAAAACCACGAAAACTCCAAACAATAACCCACCCCAGACACGAGAAAACCAGGAACTTAAATACACAGACTCATCAACTAAACACAGGTGCAAACAATCAGACAAAACCAGGAAGTGACATAAAAGGGACAATGACATCATCAACACGTGACACAAACTAAACATCAAAATAGAAGTCTTTGCGCTCCTCGCTAACGCGGGAGCCCGGCTTTGTAACACTGTGTAATGATCTGTCGACTCACCCACATGTTGGGCTCGTTGTCTGATCTGGTACCTTTCCGCTACCACATTAACCTTGGTTTGAAAGAAGGTTGTATTTATCATCTTCGAGTGGCAATGTATTGTACAAGCACTGACCTTCTGCACCTAAGCATTGGATCAGCAACGCTCTTTTCCGCTCATCCGTAAACTTTTTAATAGTGGTGTCAAGCAATGCTGTCACGCTTAAAAATAAAGTAACTGAATACATTTGAGTCTGAGTCTCCACATTTACATTTTAAATTAGTTTGGGGCAATAAAAGGACATTTATAGTTAGACTACTGCATATAAAAAGTGAAAAACAAATTGGAAATACAAAGAAAAAATTATCAAATGTTTTAGATAATATAGACAGATTGTCACGATCGCTTCAGCTCAAATCAATAACACCCTTCCGTTCGGGGGGGGGGATTATATACAAACTATATAATACAGGGCAAGTGGGTTTTTTAATACAAATATCTTACAAATTGTACCTTAAGTGACCATGGTTATGCTCCAAAGAGTTTCTTAGCGCAATGTTTCCCAACCACTTGTGCCATGTGCCGTAAGAAATCATCAGCTGTGCCGTGGAAGATTATCCAATTTCACCTGATCGGTGTGCGGCGTGTAGTGAGCGGCGTGTAGTGACAGGCAGAACAATTACATGGTCTTCCACCAGAGGGCAGTATCGCGCTAAATACGAAAGTACACAGTCATGCTGCGAGTGAGATAAAGTGCTATAAGACAAAAAACGAGAGACTTGAGCTGTGAGAAAGATCTTTGTGTGTGTCTTTCTTCAATTCCTGCAAGAATGTCAGCTTTGTGTTCAACTAAACAGGCCCAGGTTTTACACTAAGTAAATTGAGACTAGATTTTCATTATATCAATAAATATACTTTTTGTGACATTTATGTTTGGTGGTGTGCCTTGTGATTTTTCTAATGTAAAATATGTGCCGTCGCTCAGAAAGGTTGGGAAACTGTCTTGGCGTATCATGTCCACACTCCAGAGCAGAAGGTGGCGGTACTGCCAGATAGATGCTAACCGCGGTTAAACAGAAAAAGAAAAAGCAGCACCACATGTGCGTTTATGTATTTGGAAATCGTCGCGTGTGGCACGTAGATCGTTGTGCTTTACAGATAATTAATAACATCATTTTCTAGAAATATGAAGTTTGCTTACAAGGTAGGATGAGTACTACTCTGTTTTCCTCACGATAATATTGCATTTGTTTAAGAAACATGGTTGTTCTGGCTGCAGGTTCAAGGCGAAACAGCTTTTATAACAAAAAGGAAAGAAAATGGCTTGTGTTTAAAAATGGCGTTTTTCATTTTTCCTAGTTTTCTAACTTATTAGGGGCTTTTTATCGCTACGGAAACCTGTCTTTCTCTAAAGATGGTAGTTCTGTCATCAGTCCTGTCGGCAACCGCATCTCCGTCTTTGATTTAAAAAAGTGAGTATAACGTTTGCACACTGCCTCCAAAGTCTTGAGTTAAAAAGAATATTCACATAAACGAACGTTTTACTGCTTTTACTTTGGGAACTGTTATGCATTGTATTTCTTTAGTAACAAGTCGGAAACCTTACCAGTGTCCACCACAAAGAACATAACTTGTGTTGGAATATCTCCGAATGGAAATCTTGCCATTCTTATAGATGAAGGTATGGACACTATTCAACATGCAACGTGCGTGTTGTGTAATACGATAAATGTATGTTTTCTACGATAGTTTGGTGTTCTAAATGTTTCAGATGGAGCAGCTATACTGGTCAGCCTGGTCACTCGTGCGGTACTTTACCAACATCATTTTCATAAGCCTGTTTACAGTGTTTGTTTCTCTCCTGATGGC
Source organism: Botia almorhae (assembly GCA_036877575.1). NCBI lineage: Eukaryota > Metazoa > Chordata > Actinopteri > Cypriniformes > Botiidae > Botia > Botia almorhae. The sequence goes on along the minus strand of JAZGTJ010004393.1, from coordinate 18,867 downwards.
AGGTAAGCAAACACACACTGGTGTGTAACGATATTCAAAACCGAACCAAAAAACTGAGATTTACCATACACCGTACGAACCGAACACCACCTTCTGCCTGACCCAATCCTGGCCCTTGTTTGAGGTTGACCCCACATTACCTTGAGATTGGACAAAATAGTACTTGGTACAAATTAGAGCTGTATTTTTTTCTATTATACACCAGAGGCTGAAATTCAGAGCGGTATTGCGCACGTTTCTTCTTTTCCACATTTTGCGCGCTAATAATGAAAAAAAAATCCTGCAAACATTTTTGATCCTGTATATTAAACCACACATATCAACAAATCAACTCTAATCACTCTAATCTCTTTGCACTCTAATCTCTAATTCTGTACTTTAATCGCGTTTAAAATCATTGAAGCACGCAGCCCTGGCTCCAGCATAATGTAGCAACACTTTGCATAATATAGCCTTAAGTAAAGATTGCTATTGTTTGTCTTTAATATACTCTATATATGATGTACATCAGAAGATAAAAGCTTGTTTTAGAAACAAGGCCCTTTCTGTCAAGGCATAATCTCTGGATATCTTTAATGTATTTTCATAACTTTATTTAATCATAAACACAACTGTGGTGTGCTTTGACACGACCACTTGCAAGGTAAGTTAACTAACTGCAAAGTAGTTATTAATGGCATATTTCTACATATATATTCCAAGGACAACTGCAAATATAAGTCAATACAATTGCAGCACACTGCTGGGAAACAAGTGTGTATAGTATAATAATGTATAGTATGACATAGGCCTATGGCTGGTTTACTGGATGGCTGGTTTGTAAATTCATCACCCCAATATGAGCTTCTGATGGGGGAGTTTCTCCATACAATAAAGTTACTGTCTTCAAGTATTATTATTATTATTATTACTGAATGTAGTTTTCTTTAGCATTGCTGGTGCCTTGCTATGAACCCTGCCCCTGCAGCAAAGCAAACTGTGGCTCTAAAACCATGATATGAAATGAACTGTGACAGTAGCATATCATTACACCCCTAACCTACACACACCTCACTTGTCAATAAAGCATGTGTACATGCATGAGCTGCTCCTGCTATTTTCATTCGTTGTGTTTTGTCTGTTGTTTTTTTAATGTCTGAAAGGAAATTTGTGATAACAAAGGAAAATGTGGCTCTAATGTACCATGCCCCTGGAAGAAACGGAGCATTTAATGCCTTTTCCTTAGACAAGAGCTATTATGGACCATTTGATGAAACCACTTGCATCGACTGGACTGATGACTCCAAGTTTGTAACAGTTATTTATATGTTTTCCTTTTTGATTGTTTTATTACAATATAGTAAATGTGTTATTACTGCCTCTTTGTGGTGAATACACGCTTTCCTACATTTTAAGTTCACTTTATGCTTTTTTACAGAAAATTTTTTTGCTTAAGTGAAAATTCTCTATGTTCAAACATGGAACACAAAAGGAAAATGTTAGAGGCTGGCAGCTTTAGTCACAATTTGCGTTAAATTCCATCTTATGAAAGTAGTGAACTGACTTTATTAAAATAGCCTTACAAAAAACAGCCCTGCCTTAAAAACTGTAGGAATAGTTTAACTTTAATAGTTTATCTAACCCACTCTCCCTCTGAAAACTCAGATGTTTTGCCGTTGGTAGCAAGGATACAACCACATGGATATTTGGGGCAGAGAGATGGGCAAATCTCATCTACTACTCACTAGGTGGCCACAAGGACATCATAGTTGGCTGTTTCTTTGAGAAGGACAGCTTGGATGTGAGTTTACAAGAAATGCTTGCCTCCAGTTGTTATGCACTACATAGATTATGCCTGTTTGGGAGACCCAGTGTTTCCCCCACAATTTTGTAAGACTGGTGCTAGATGGTGCCACATAAGCGTAGTTGGGTCTGACTGGCTGTGAATGACGGATTTGCTGAAACGGAAAAAAGCAAAAAACAACATTAGAGATCTCTGTTAATATGAGATGTAAAAATATTCACTGTTTTTTAAAACTGTGACTGGATAAAAGACGTTTTAACAGATTTTTAACAATACTCTGAACACACTAGGTGATTTGGTCAAACTGCGAAACCTTCCGACTGTAGTAAATATGATAGTTGTACAAGGTGATCTCTTAATACTCCACTTTTGTGATATGTTTGTAGCTGCCACATTTTAGCTTTAAAAGCATGCAAAATTTGGTTGGTGAAGCTTGCATGCTCTCATTGGCTTTTGCGGGTATCCCGTCAAAGGCAGCCCCATCAAGAGTAATAAATATCACATATAATTGATATCTATTATTTGGGTTGAAGAGGCTCTGGCTCGATTGATAGCTGTAAAATAATAATCGGGCAACACAACGCCAGTCACTGGGGGTGCAAATCAGGCCCAAAATTGGGTTTAAAATTTTTAAGTGTATGCCTAGCCTTAGAGGTTTCCACTTAAAGGGATAATTCTCTGATAAATAAAATTTTGGTAATTTACTTGCCCCCAGGCCATCCAAAGAGTAGATGATGTTATTTTCAGTACACCATGAAAGATTTTTAACTAAAACTGGTCCTTTGTGATTCATAAAATGCAAGTGTATGGCTGCCATCAAAGTATCAGATACAGGCAACAGCTCCAGCTCCTAACAGTATAAACTGAGGCGTTAAGTTAAACAATTGGTGTATGCAAAAACCTGAACATTACATTTACACTACAATTTCTGTAAAATGCAGTTCATATTTGAATGTAGTTTTGAAGTAGTTGGGTAGTGTCATGATAGTTAAAAACCTACAATTTATAACTAACTGTTGTAATGCATTTTTGCATTAAGACATGTACTGCAGTAACACCTTACATTTTTAAGACACCTTTTTTTGATACCACAGCTGTACACAGTGAGCCAGGATGGCACCCTGTGTATATGGGAAAGTGACACTGAGCTAGAGAGCTTAAAGAAAGGCCCAGAGTACTCCAAGAGAAAGATGGAACAGGAGAATGAAAGTAAAACTGAAGAAGGTCAGAAGAACAGAGGTGAAGATGACATTGAGGATATTTTAGGCGTGGATGGAGAAACAAGAGGAGAGGTGATTAAAGGAAGCACAGATGCACCCAAAGAACTGAGGGGCATCAAAAATGTCTGTTATACACAGAGAAACAAGTAAGTTATTCAAGCTGAGTTTATCAGCTTTCTCTTCTAAGCTACTTTAATTCTGTGGATTTGTTCCTAGGCTACTAAAACACGAATAAAGCTCCTAATATCTTCCAAATATTAAAATGTAGTCATTTTAGTCATGCTTCTTATTCCAAATCATAGATTGTTTTGTTTGTAATTGATGACGGAATTTCCATTCTAAATAATCTCTTTAAGTCTCGCTAATACCCTTCAATTGTGTTTCTTGTCTTGCATTGAAACAGGCACTATTTTAACAAGGATGGTGATTTCACAAAGTTGACAGCCGCAGCCTTTCACAAGAAAGCACATATTCTTGTAACAGGCTTTGCATCTGCAGCTTTTCACTTGTATGAGCTCCCTGATTTTGACCTCATTCAGTCACTCAGGTTAGACGTCTTATGTGAATGCTATATGTATAGTAGTTCAGCCCAAAATGAAAATTAGCCCATAAATTACTTCACCTCAAGTAATCTTCGATTCTATGGCTGAAAGTCATATGCACCTGAGTTAATATAAATGGTATGCAGTAAAAACACATCCATCCATCACAAAGGTATCCATAAGACTCCAGGGGGTTAATAAATGCCTTCTGAAGTGAAATACGTTTGTGAAAGAAAACTTTTGAGTGCATTAAGCACATTTGGATGTGAACAAGTCTGTATGAAAGACTACATCCAACATTGCAACATGCTGGCTTCACATCAGTAACTTAAAATCTTTAGTTCTCTCATGTCTCTAGACTGCTCGTTTTATCTTTATGCATATAACATCATGTGACACGTGAGAACCAATGAGATTAGAAATAATTGGTGCGCTGCCATATTTTAATATAGCACTCTAAGCTGTGTTTACTTGGGTACGTAATGATCAATGATTTTGAAGAGGGTCAAAATATACCTTTGACATATGCATCGTTTTCCTTCAGAGGACATTTAATAACCAGTTGGAATTATACAGTCATGGTCAAAAATGTCGGCGCCCTTGCAATTCTGTCAGAAAATGCAACCCTTCTCTCAGAAAATTGTTGCAGTTGCAAATGGTTATTTTTTTGTTTGCATTGGAACAGCACAAAAAGTCAAATCTGATACAATTCCACACAGAACCCAAAAAAATGCACTGGATAAAATTATTGGCACTCTTAACTTAATATTTGGTAGGACCCTCTTTGGGAAAAATAACTGAAATTAATCGCTTTCTAAATAAGTTTCTTGCACCTCTCTACTGGAATTTTGGACTACTCTTTTGCAAACTGCTCCAGGTCATTTAGAATTAAAGGATGCCTTCTCCCAACTGCTGTTTTGAGATCTCTCCACAGGTGTTCTATGGGGTTCAGATCTGGACTCATTGCTGGTCATTTCAGAACTCTCCAGCGCTTTGTTTGTAACCATTTCTGAGTGCTTTTTAAAGTGTGTTTCGGGTCATTGTCCTGCTGGAAGACCCATGACCTCTGGTGGAGTCGCAGCTTTCTAACACTGGCCACCCTGTTGCGCCCGAAAATTCTTTGGTAATCATCAGATTTTATGATACCGTTCACAGTCAAGGCATCCAGTGCCAGAAGCAGCAAAGCAACCCCAAAACATATTTGAACCTCCACCATGTTTGACTGTAGGGACTTTGTTCTTTTCTTTGAAGGCGTTATTTATTTTTCTGTAAACAGTGCCAAGGATTGTGGTTTTCTTACATAAGTATTGGCAAACTCCAATCTTGTTTTTTTATGCCTTTGTGTCAGCAGTAGTGTCCTCCTGGATCTCCTACCATAGTGTCCCCTTTCATTCAGATGGTGACGGATAAGATACAACAGTGTCAGCTTGCACTGTGTCTGCAGATAAGCTTGAATTTGTTTGGAAGTTAATCAGGTTTTTTTTATCCACCATTCGAACAATCCGTTGTAATTTTACATTAATTTTGCCCTTTCGTCCACATCGGTGGTTAGCTACAGTGCCATGGGCTGTAAACCTCTTGATATTGCGCACAGTGGACACAGGAACATTAAGATCTCTGGAGATGGACTTGTAGCCTTGAGATTGTCCATGTTTGTACCACAATTTTCTCAAATCCACAGACAACTCTTTACACTTCTTTCTTTTCTCTATGCTCAGTGTGACACAACACAGCGGTTGAGTCAACTTTTCTCCATTTTAACTGGTTGCAAATGAGGTTGTTGCCCACACCTGTTACTTGCCACAGGTGTATCTAAATACAATGCTTGAAAAGCAATTATTTCTTACAATTTTGACAAGGTGCCAATAATTTTGTCCAGTCCATTTTTTTTATTGCAAGGGTTCCGATATCTTTGTCTATGACTGTATGGATTACTTTAATGATGGATGTGCTTTTTGGACCTTCAAAATCTGTCTGAAAATTGGACTTATCAGAGGAAATTACTTTAGTCCTCTATGGTCCATACCTTATGGTCGTTTGTAAGCTTTCCTGTAGCTTAGTGGTTAGAGCATGGCGTTAACAACGCCAAGTTCATGGGTTCGATCCCAGGGATTGCGCATACTCGGGGACAATGTGTAATGCAATGTAAGTTGCTTTGGATAAAAGCATCTGCCAAATGCATAAATGTAAATGTAAAGTCTCAGCCTGCTCTTCTTTGCTTCTCTTTGATGAAGGGCTTTTTTCTAACATTGCACAACTTCAGCCCTGTTTTGAACCATTCTCGCTGTGCCCTTCACCCCAGCTGCCATTTGCCATTCTTTTTGCAGGTCACTTAAAAATCTGTGAAGCTTCAAAATCTGTCTGTTCACTGCCATTATGAAGCTGGGAAAAGCCAGGATATTATAACTGTGTTCGTGAAAAAAGTGATTTATACCTAGGGTGCTTTGAGGTGTAATTTATGGGCTAATTTCTATTTTGGGTGAACTATTCTTTTTTTGTTAAATATCTCAAGCGTATTGGACTCCTAAGATAGATCTAAACAACTAGTGTTGGTCAACATTGCGGTGGCTTAATATTTTTTTTATGTAGAAATCGTCTAATTATACTTGTTGTAATACAGTTAGTTTCTTGCCTAGTATTTCAGATAAGAGCATTTCTACCATCACCATAAATCCTACTGGTGACTGGATTGGCTTTGGCTGCTCAGGTAATACACCCAAATAGGTTTCTTCATCAGAGCATTACAGCCCATACAATAGCCAGTTTGTTGTGCTGTGCAATAATTCCTTGTTTCTTTTTTTTTTTTTTTGAGGTCTGGGCCAGTTGCTAGTTTGGGAATGGCAGAGTGAATCCTTTGTGTTCAAACAGCAAGGACACTTCAACAATATGAACTCATTGGCTTATTCACCTGATGGACAGTATCTTGCCACTGGAGGGGCTGATGGGAAGGTAAGTCTTCTACATTAGAATTTTGTTTACCAATAGAAGTACCAGATTAAGTAAGTGTTGTTTTTCAGGTTAAAGTGTGGAACACTAGCAGTGGCCTCTGTTTTGTGACATTCACCGAGCATTCCAGCAGTGTAACTAATGTTGCCTTTACGTCCAGCGGCTTTGTGGTAGTCAGTGCCTCACTGGATGGCACCGTAAGGGCATTTGATCTACACAGGTATCATTTATCTTTAGTCTATATAAGCTGTACTTATTTTGAGGACTACTTTTTGGGCTGCTTCTTTAATTCTTATGTATATACACACAGCTCTAGAAACAATTAAGACACCACTGCAAACTTATCAGTTTCCTTGGTTTTATTCTTTATAGGTATGTTTAAATAAAGTGAACATGATTGTTTTATTCTATAAACTACTGACAATGTTTCTCGTAAATTCCAAATGCAACCGATGGAGATTTAACACCTCCTTGTTACAGGACTGTACATTTGTGGCTGAGTTATGCAGCTCTTTGAAAGAGTTTTTACAGATTAACAGTGATTCAGCCTCTGACCCCCAAGTATTATGGGAAACCATTAAATGTTTTATTAGGGGTAAATGTAGAACCTTTTCATCCTTTAATAAAAAGCGTAGGGAGAGCTGTGAATGTGAATTACAAAAGCAAATTGATCTATTAGAAAAGGAAATAAAATAACTTTTGTGAGACTAAAGCCAAAATAGTAAATGTCCTTATATCGGGATAAAAAATCCATATATTTACATAGAGCTGAATTCATCATGCATCGTACTAGACAATCATATTATTTTCATGGAGAACGGTCTTCCAAGCTGTTGGCCTTGAAGTTGAAAGATAGTGAATCTAAGACTAGTATATCAGCTATTAGACATGAGGGCTTAGTATATACTCAACCTAAGGATGTAAATGGGGTATTTGGAAACTACTACCAACATTTGTATACTTCAGAATCCAACTCTGACCCAACAAATTTTGATTTATTCCTTAAACATTTAAATTTACCCAAATTAAATGACTCTCAGCGCAACATATTGGATAGCCCTTTGACAATCGAGGAATTAAAATCCACCGTGGATTGCATGAATAGTAATAAAGCCCCTGGGCTAGATGGGATTCCCCCAGAGTTACTGAGAACATTATGGGACATAATAGCACCTTTGATTCTCAATTCTCTTAACTTTGCGTTAGAAAAAGGGGCTTTACACAGGGACCGAACTACAACTTTAATAACTTTGCTGCTAAAGAAAGGTAAGGATCCACTTGAATGCTCTAGTTACAGGCCAATTAGCCTTCTATCCACAGATTTAAAGCTTTTGGCAAAGGTCCTGGCCTTAAGATTGGATCGATGTATAGGAGACTTGATTACCTATGATCAATCAGGTTTTTTAAGGGGGAGATTTGCTGCAGACAATATACGTAGGCTTCTGCACATTATTCAGCAAGCAGACTCATATACAGCTTCCTCTGCAATCCTTTCTCTGGATGCAGAGAAAGCATTCGACAGGATTGAGTGGAGCTTTTTGTGGTCTGTCCTAGAGCATTTTAAAGTTTGGCTCCTTTTTTCTACAAGCAGTTAAAACTATTTATTCTGAATGCTCAGCTAGAGTAATCACTGGTTCTTCTATCTCCCCTTCCTTTTATCTTGGCAGGGGCACTTGTCAAGGCTGTCCCCTGTCACCCTTGCTTTTTAATTTATCATTAGAGCCTTTGGCCCAAGCAGTCAGACAATGTTCCAAATACATACTTATGCCCCTTAATTTAGCTGCTAAACCACAAATTCTGAATTTACCCACTACGATTCCTGTCAGTGACCAGTTTAATTATCTTGGAATCAGAGTTTTTCCCTCATTATCGCACATTTCCAAATGGAACTATCAGTCACTTCTGGATAAGATTAAGAGCGATCTTCTGTGTTGGTCTCCACTCTGTTTGGCTCTTCATGGAAGAATAGCCACTGTTAAGATGAATATACTTCCGAGGCTAGGCTTTTTTATTTTCAGTGTTACCTTTGACACCACCTACTGGCTATTTTAAAGAGATCAATACAGCAGTATCCAAATTCTTGTGGAATAATAAATGGCATAGAATTCGTTTTAAATGTATGCACCGGCTAAAACCTCATGGTGGCTTATCCCTACCAGATTTTTGGTCCTATTATTTATCATACCAGATGAGACCACTTAGGACGTGGCTAGATGTTGATTCCCCTGTCCCATGGCGGATTTTAGAAACTAATATTATTTACCCATTGCGTCTACAGGATTTACCCTTTACGGCAATATCTAAGAAAGTTTTGGAAAAGTTTGGTCCAATTATATGCCATTCTATCAAAACCTGGAAAGCAGCAGAGAAGATTATGGAAGCTTCAGATTCTTATAGTGACTCTACCCCCATTTGGCATAATCATAATCTTTGTACTGGTAACAAACCATTCGTTTCCAAATGCTGGGTTGAATGTGGTATTCACACTTTAAAAGACCTGTACAACGATTATGGGCTCAAGTCTCTTCAGATCCTAAAGGATGAGTTCTCGCTCCCAGGATTTTCTTTTTTTCTGTACTTAAGATTAAGATCTGCACTGAAAGTTTACAGAGTACCCTGGTCGATTAAAAGATCTCCTCATCCTATGGTAAATTGGATAGATTCTAGTATGGCTTCGAGATGTATTGTGAATATAATTTATAAATCACTTGTGGTTCGACAGTATTCAAACATTCCGATTGAGGGTTTCTGGGAAAGAGAACTTAACACTGTGATTGACTGGGACAATGTCTGGGGAAATTTTGTTACCTCTAAAAACCCAGCTCACCAAATGATCCATTATAAGTTAATCTATAAGGCATATGCCACTCCTTGTTTATTATATAAAATGAGAAGAAAGTCTGATCCCTTCTGTCACCTGTGTAATAGCTCTAGTCAAGGTACATATATACATATGTTCTGGGACTGTCCCCATATTGCCTTGCTCTGGTCCTTGGTACAGAACTTATTGTCGGATCTTCTGAAAACTCAGATCCAAAAGGACCCACTGCTTTTTCTTTTGTTGGATGATTCGTCGCTGTTACCTGTCAATCAAAAAAGGATTCTGTCTGATGCTCTCACTGCTGCCAAAAAGGTTATTTTAAAACTGTGGTTGGAACCATCAACCCCAGTTAGATTGACGTAGATGTCATACTTGCTGGACATCGCCCGCTTGGAATGTACCACATCCAAAATACATGGTGCCACCAGAAAGACAATACAATTTTGGTTGGACCTTATTGACATTGTATCAGACCTCTTGAAATCCTGAGTGTTTTTATATGTGTGTTTATATGGGCAGATCTCGGGCTCTATTGTAAAAAGTTATAAACCAAAAATGTTTAATAAATAAAAAATAAAAAAAATCTCTCCTAAATTCCAAGTAAACATTGTTATTTAGAGCATTTATTTGCAGAAATGTTTTGACTCTGGTCAAAACATGCAGTGCAGTTATTATTTGGTGGAATAACCCTGCTATTTAATCACAGCTTTCATGCATCTTCGCATGTTCTCCACCAGTCTTTCACAATGCAGTTGGGTGACTTCATGCCACTCCAAATTAAAACAGTTCGGCTTTGTTTGATGGTTGGTGTCCACCCTTCATGATCACATTCCAGAGGTTTTCAAACGGGTTCAGGTCTGGATATTGGGCTGGCCATAGACAGGGTCTTGATCTGGTGATCCATCATCCAAACCTTGATTGACCTGTCTGTGTGGCATTGAGCATTGTTCTGCTGGAACAGCCAATCCCCAGAGTTCGGGAACATTGTCAGAGCAGAAGGAAGCAAGTTTCCTTCCAGGACACCTTGTCATGCACTCTTTACAAAGACGAATTTGCCCAATTCCAGCCTTGCTGAAGCAGATCATCACAAATCCTTTACCAGATTTCACAGTGGGTGTGAGACGCTGTGGCTTGTAGACCTCTCCAGGTCTCCATCTAACGATCATCTAGATGACCAGGTGTTGGGCAAAGCTGAAAATTGGACTTATCAGAGAAAATGACTTTAGTCCTCTACTGTCCAATCCTTATGGTCTTTTGTAAACCTCGGCCTGTTCTTATTTGCTTCTCATTGATGAAGGGCTTTTTTCTAACATTGCACAACTTCAGCCCTGCCTCTAAGGGCTTTCAAATCATTCTCACTGTGCGCTTCACCCCAGCTGCCATTTGCCGTTCTTTTTGTAGGTCACTTGATGTCATCCTATGGTTTTTGACTGACATTTGGATGGTCATCTCGCTCAGTTGAGTCACTTTCACCCTATACCAGTCTGTAGTTTTGTTGTCCCCAACAAAAAGGTCAAGTTGCATGTCTGCAACTGTTGTCTTTGAAATTTTAGGGATGGAATTTTAGATTGTGTACTCGTATATAAATTATCTGTATCTGCCTCCCAGGTATTACCGGGAAGACTGTTTCAGAGTTTGGGCACCAGATATGAAAAGGATCTACCACATGCCCTTGGTTTTAAAATTCTGGGTATTATGAGCTGGTTAGAATTTTCAGATCACAGTGAACATGAACGATTTTAATAAGAGGGGCTTAGGTATTGAGGAGCTAAACTATTTCGAACCTTGTATGTAATCAGCTGACATTTTAAGCTTATACAATGCATGGTAGACAACCAGTGCAGGGTTTAAAGCACTGGGCTAATATGGTTATACTTATTCATTCTTGTAAGAACTGGCTGCTGCAATTTGAACCAGCTGGAGTTTTTCTATTAAATCTGCTGAGTCTTAGCTGAAGCAGGCTTTATAGATCATCTAAGATAGTATTGTAGGTTGTTCCATGTGAAAGATTTTGGCCCAATAATTGAAACTTGTTTTGTCTGAATTTAGGTATTGATATTGGCTATACATTATTTGGCGTTATGCATCTTGTTGGGCCTTGAAGAAATGTACTGCTGAGTATCATCAGCATGACAATGGAAAACTAACTCCATGTCTCCTCCTAATTGCTCCCAGTGGTAGCATGTACAGAGTAAAAAGCAGAGGCCCAAGCACTGAGCCCTGCAGCACTTCATACTTAACTTGTGATTGATATGACACCTTTTTTTCTCACAGCAGCAAACTGGAATCAGTCAGATTAATGATTTAAACCATGCCAATGCAGTTACATTTATGCTAACGTGATTTTCAAGCCTGTTTAAGAGAATGCTGTGGTCAATAGCTTCAAAGGCTGCGCTAAGGTCAAGTAGCACTAGAAGAGTAATGCAAAGAGAACAGCAAATCATGTCGCTCTGAAAGTGATTTCTGTACTATGATATGGTCTAAATCCTAACTGGAAATTCTCACAGATACCGTTTATTTCCAGGAATAAACATCCGTGAAGACACCACCTTTTCTAGTATTTTTTAAAATAAAAGGCAAATTTAAGATGGGTCTGTAATTTACTAGTTCCCTGTGATCAAGTCAACAGCCAGCTTGTAAGGTTTTGGACATATCCCATAACACTAGTGATTAATTAATAATACTATATAGGGGATGGATGGATAACAGGCGTTGATGCTTTAATTTTTTGGTTAATTTAGCTTCTGTGTCAAATATTTAAGGTTGTGTTTATTTTTTCTTAAAGATTTGATAAGTAGGCAGATCTGGAGCTTTTTTAAGGCCTTTCTGTAATCTGAAACACTTAGTTTTGTTTGCTTCCAATTACGCTCCATTTTCAACTTCGGAGCAGCTTTGTCTAAAGTGTTAGAAAAGAGGGAGTTAACGTTTTCTATTGTGCTGTCAAGGTTTTCAAAAGTGTTATGCAAAGGAAGTTAGTGCCAGAAGTTATCGTTCTACTGTATTTGTTGCAAGGAGCTGATTTTGAAACCATAGGAAAATGTATTAAACAGGACACCAGGTAATGATATATTATGTCTTTTCTCTGATGCAGCATATTAATATCAACATTTACACTATAGGACAGTATTAAATCTCAAGTTTGTGTACGACAATAAGTGGGTCCTGACACGTTGTGAAACCCAGATAGTTTAAAATGTCTATGTGCACTTTAAAGTATTCCTATAAAGTGCAGCAACACCTCCTTAGCTTTTTGGATGAGGTTTATGCTTATAACAATAATAATTTTAGGGTATTGACTTAAGGGGTTTAATGTAATGTTATTGTCTCATTTAGCCATGTTTTTGTCAAGCAGAACGCATCTAGGTTATGATCTGTGCGCTTTTGTAGAAAGAGATCTAATATTCTGCAAACCATGCCTTATTCATTGTTTCTCTGTATTGTGATTTTTATTAGTTTGACATTAAATTGCCATTTAATTGTTTACACAGATTTTTGTATTTACTGGTCTGGGGGACAGACATAGTCTATATTATGATATTTAGATGATATTGTGTGTTGCAAATTGTCATCTGTGACGTGATGGTTGGTTAAGCCAATCTGCGCTGCTTGGCATTCTTGGTTATGGAATGGGTGTTGAGCGACCAGGTGAGTTTCTCTACCAGGTGAACACCAAAAAACTTTGTGCTGTTAAAGATCTCCAATGGGGAGCTGCCGATTATCAGCGGAGAGTGGTCATGCTGTGCTCTTCGAAAGTCAACAACCATCTCTCTAGTTTTGTCCATGTTCAGAGACAGGTTGTTGGCTTTGCACTAGTCCGTTAGCCGCTGCACCTTGTCTCTCTATGTTGACTCGTCTTTCTTGATGAGATCCACCACGGTCATGTCATTGAAAAACTCGATGTGATTCAATCTGTGCATTGTTACACAGTCGTGAGTCACCAGCGTGAATGGCAATGGACTGAGCAGACAACACTGTGGGGCCTCAGTGCTCAGTGTGGTATTGAAGGTGCTGGGGAATGATTGTGTTGAATGCTGAGCTGAAGTCTATAAATAGCATTTGAGCATGTCTTTATTGTCCAGGTGGGTGAGGGCCAGGTGGAGGGCGATAATAATGGCGTCATCTGTTGAGCAGTTGGGGCATTAAGCGAATTGCAGGGGATCCAGAGAGAGGGGCAGCAGGGTCTTGATGTGCTTCATGACAAGCCTTTTGAAACACTTCATGATAATGGGTGTGAGTGCAACGGGATGGTAGTCGTTGAGGCAGGACACTGGAGACTTCTTTGGCACAGTGACAATGGTGGTGGCCTTGAAGCACGATGGTGCTGCTCAGGGTGGTGTTGAAGATGTCTGTGAAAACATCTGCCACATCACATCAAGAAACACAACATCAAGAATGTTGTCTGGACCAGCAGCCTTTTGTGGGTTAACTCTTTGTAGCGCCTTCCTCACATCGGCCGTGGTTAGACACAGCACCTGGTCATTTGGAGGAGGGGTAGTCTTCCTTTTCGTCACGCCATTCTGTGCCTCAAACTGAGTGTAGAAGTTGTTCAGTGCATTCAGGAGGGAGGCATCACTGTCACAGGCAAGTGATGTTGTCCTGTAGTTGGTGATGGCCTGGATGCCCTGCCACATGCGTCGAGTGTCTCGACATCCACAAATGGTTGTGGATTTTCTGAGCGTGTGCACGCTTTGCCTTCCTGATACTCCTGGACAGTTTGGCCCTTGCTTTTCTTAGGGATGTCATGTCGCCTGCTCTGAAGGCGGAGTCTCTGGTCCTCAGTAGCACACGCACCACTGCAGTCATTTACTGCTTTTTGGAGCGTGTGGTGATGATCTTGCAGACAATGACGCCATCAATGCACTTGCTGATATAGCTAGTCACTGAAGTTAAAGTCGCCGTTAGTTGCTGCTTCCCTGAATGTGCCAGTTAGTGTGTTTAAAACAATCCTGAAGAGCAGAGATGGCCCCTGCTGGCCAGGTTTTCACTTGCAAATTCTGCAGCTCGCTAAAAGCCCCCACAGTTCACAGAGCGTGTCTTTTATATTTTTACTGGGGGGATGTATACTCTGATTATGAGGACGGTGGTGAATTCCCGTGGTAAAAAAAAGGTCTGCATTTAACAGTCACAAACTCCACCAGCGAGGAGGAATAACTAGAGACAAGCACCGAGTTCTTGCACTATTCCACGTTAAACACACAAGCCACCGTCATGACCCTTACCGCATATAGCTGCGTTTCTGTTGGCACAAAACAAAGCTAGCCCATCTAGCTGAATGTGGGTGTCCAGAACTCTGTCACTGAGCCACGTCTCTGTGAAAACCAAGACACTGCAGTCTCTGAACTCAACGCATAGTTTGCAGGAGTCTGGCTAGTTAGTTGGAGTCTGGCTAGGGATTGTTTTTAGCCTAGCACAGGCCACCGCCACCTTGCCGCACTTCTGCTTTCTCGCACACCGCTTGCGACATCCCCTCCCTCGGCCATCAGCATCAGGCGATGCCGAGGGCTGGAGGCCTGGTCCCACCCTGAGCAAACCGAGATTGCGTAGCTTCTCCAGCAGATCATCATGTAAAGTAGCAGTAGTGTTGTTTCTGAGTTTTGTAAATGTCTTGTGATTGTATACACAAACGCCGGTAGCTCTGATGTCTATGTGCCGTTAACAATCGGTTAAAACAAAAAGCATCATTTTGTGTTCGAAACGACCGCTGTGCACTACTGTCTCGTTGCTCTCTTGGATCAAGCTTTTAACGGACTGTCAATCTTTTAACAGCCTCTCGAAAACAGCCTCAGGAAGAGAAGCAAATGGGTTGTTGCAATTGGCAGAAACAACTGGAATCCAGGCAGCAAACTGTGGATCTTAAGCGCACATGCCTGCCGGACACTAGGTGGTGCTATAATGAGCTAATTTACATTTAGGTCAATATCTCCACAACCGTGTGGGCTAGAAATTCTTCTTTATCCTGAAACAGAATGTATATTAATAAAACTAATTAGGCATAGTAGGTTGATGAATAAGTGGGTTGACTGAACTGATAAAACTACAAAATCAGTAAGCAAGATATGCTGTTTCAGCTCCAGCTGGAGATGACATGTAAAAAGATAACATCTTATGGGAAAGGGATATAGCAAATTTGCAATAGGATCATAAAATACGCAGGAGAGGAAAAATGATTTGATCCCCTGCTTGATTGTACGTTTGCCAGTCTATAATCAGTCTATAATTTTAATGGTAGGTTTATTTTAACAGTGAGAGATAGAATAACACAAATCCAGAAAAAAGCATTTAAAAAAAGTTATAAGTTGGTGAATGATCAATCATTTTAACTCCTAGATGAAGGCTGTAGTTTCTTATTTTCTGCACTAGAGAATAGACTGACAGTAACAGGATAAAAATTTAAGACCAATACTGCTGTCAGGGAAATAATCAGGGAAATAATCAAGTTCCAGTGTTTTAGCTGTTTTAGTTTTTACAGCCATTATCTATTTTTTGAAGCTCAATCCCTTTTTTTTTTTCTGTCCATGACTACGAATGCAGTAGTGGTCAAAAATAATGAAACAAAATCAGCGTCTTTGCCCTTTAATCAAACATACCAAAAATATTTATAAAGTTTTTGTATAAGTTTGTATGTTTTGTAAGTGACAGATAATTGCTTTACTACTGTGTGTGTCTTTTGTAGAGGTTGTATGGAGCCAATTTGTGTCTCTTTCAGATACCGGAACTTTCGTACATTGACATCGCCACAGCCTGCCCAGTTTTCCTCTGTCGCAGTGGACAGTACTGGGGAGTTGGTGTGTGCAGGTTCCCAGGACTCTTTTAAGATTTTCCTGTGGTCTATGCAGACTGGGCGACTACTAGAGGTCGGAGACTATTGTAGTTCTATTTGGTTGTCTGTCTCCAAGTTTACATATCATAACGTTCTTGTTAACTTTACATGTGCTGGAGTAGGTTCTCAGCGGTCATGAAGGTCCTGTCAGCAACTTGTGCTTCAGCCCAGTCCAGTCTGTGCTCGCCAGTGTGTCATGGGACAAAACTGTTCGGCTGTGGGACATGTTGGACAGCTGGCAAACCAAAGAGATTTTGCGGCTCACCTCAGATGGTAAGTATGCTGTTTTTTGCAGAAGTTACATGGACTTGTGAATGGGGAATCTGTATTTAGCTTGACAATACTGTTTTACTTTTTATTTTTCCAAAAACCAATATTTTAAGTTATGTTTAAACAAAATGAAAAAAGAAAAGTGAAAAAATGACGTACTATAGTATTAGGTGAATGTATACTTGGCCTTCCCCACTCTGCACTTCTTTTATAAAATGCCAGGATGGAAGTAAGGGGCTGTTTATATTTTCACATTTGTTACTTTACCTTACATGTTTTGCATAAATTATCCTGTTAAAGGAGCATGACAACTCGACTTCATGCCTATTTTACATA
Organism: Botia almorhae; assembly: GCA_036877575.1. Lineage (NCBI taxonomy): Eukaryota > Metazoa > Chordata > Actinopteri > Cypriniformes > Botiidae > Botia > Botia almorhae. The sequence goes on along the minus strand of JAZGTJ010004393.1, from coordinate 2,129 downwards.
ACATTGAAAGCAAATTAAATGGTGGACCACTGTTTTATTATAGAAATATTCAGAAAGTTTATAATCTTATTTTACTGTAATGGAGGCCAGCTGGTACAGTATGTTGCTCCCCTATCTACAGTATGGCTACTAACGATCCATGTAAGTGAGTTCCCTACCAGTTAGCGCTTGTTCGAGCAGGAGGGTTATAGGTAAATTGTTCCAAAATAGTTGTTTTTGCCATTATTCTACTACTATATTCCCAAATGCATTATGACTTTGTTGCCAAACTCAATCTACTTTGAGAATAAAGTTTTTTTAAGAGGGCTAATCCTGTTTATTTTAGCCAGTTATTGACACGCGAGTCTCCCCTGTTAAATAACGGGGCGCTTCCCTTAACTCTTTTTTTGGCCACCTCAAAGGGCGGTGTGAAATCGGGGAAAGGGGATTTATCACTATTATTGTACTGTAGCTATCAGCTCTTGGAAACAAAGGAATCCCCACCCCACTTGCACCCCTGTGAAATCAAAGCAGGGGCACTTCTAGCTTTATTATTGCCCCCTCAGCGCCTGACTCCTATTACATTGCAAGCTAAAATGTATCATTCACTTTGTACTGCAGACAAACATAAAACTACATTCTGTATAAACTCAGTTTAGACAGATTTCTCATTTAAAAAATAACATTACCAAGCATTCTTTTGTTTGTCAACAGTTTAAAAGTTAAACAGTGCTGGGTAGTTTTTGTTAGTAGGTGAATCAAATGCATTCCTCCTCCAGACAAGCCAGCTGTTAAGTTATTGCGCACAGCTTTTTTTATTCTCTTTGAGGGAAATACAGGTTTGTGTATGTTTTGAAGTGGGGAGATCAAATATACCTTGTGACTATGACAAACAAAACTCGGAGGACCCAAAGAAAAAGGGTATCTTCTATATTTAAAAATTAAAGCAGTATTTAAGTAATATTAATTCCCCTAACCCTTTTTAAAATATTCCTTGATAAATTATAGCATTCATTATTTCCGATGAGTAAATAATACAGCATATTTTATACAACATTGTCATTTAGCAGTGTTTGGAGTCAACATGGCGACAGCACGTTTTGCTGGACTTTTTCCTTATAACAGTGGAAAATTTAAATGCTCCACCATTTATAGACATCATTTGGAATAGTAAAAGTTCTACGTTTATTTGTATGCTCAGTAACAAAAACTTTGTAGAGGGGTCTCTGCCTCTGCGAACATCTTTCTAAAGTGCGTTACTAAAACGAACCAAATACTTGTCACACAAACCTACAAAATTATACAGAAAGCTTGAAATTTCTACTTTGAACAGATTCTAATTATAAAATGTATATACTTGATGTAATCCGCATGAAACTAAGAGGTGGTGCAGGTGTCCTGTCTCAGTTCACTATTCACTTATTTTTTATTTTTTTTTACAGATGCCATGACAATGACCACATACATAATCTTAGTAATGTCATACTTATGCTGTGAAAACAGTATCAAAACCTCCCACCAAAACATGATCTACACAAACACATTGCATTCCACAAATGAGCACAGCAGTGCGACAAACCACATGCGGTGAACCACAAATACATTCTGCTGTTCCGCAGCTTTGATTAACAAATGCACAAAAGTGAACCTTGTCCTAAATTGATGCAACATGCAGTATGGTAGCTTCCTAGGAGGCGCTTACCGGCCATATAGTTTACCACTCAAATGGCTTAAAATGTATACAACATGCAGAATATTCAATTCAATTCAACTTTATTTGTATAGCGCTTTTCACAAAAGGACATTGTTACAAAGCAGCTTTACATGTATGATAAATGTACACAGAACACAAAGACAGACAAACAAACAAGCACACAGACAGACACACAGATAAAGAGAAACAGGTAGGAGAAACAAGTGCATGTTATATAATCAGTTAAGGGTTATGACTAGACAGTTTGAGTAGAATTTAATAAATTGTGTAGAATTAAAACTGATTACAGCAGCCTCCTGACGGGCAGTACAAGGGCAGATGAGCTGCAACCAGCGGTGGCGAGGAAAAAAAAACTCCAAAAAGGAGACAAAACCTCGAGAGAAACCAGGCCCAGCCAGGAGAACCAGTTCTCCTCTGGCAAAACTGCTGCATCTCT
>JAZGTJ010004392.1:0-28219 GCA_036877575.1 Botia almorhae | reverse complement strand
TATATATATATATATATATATATATATATATATATATATATAGTCAAGGCCTTTGGCTTGCATTCACTCTGTCAGCTTAAGAAACAGAATTTGACAGTTCATGTATAGAATTCAGATGAAAGGGTATTTTGTTCCATCAATGGTTAACTAAACTCTATTATGCAGTCAGTTGAGGAGCATTCAAGTTTTAAATCCACACATCAGTAAAGAGTCAAAAGAAATGTGTTCAGACTGAAACTGTGGAGAAATCTTAACGCCACCATCCACTATGCGGTGTGTAACTGCATACATATTTTTAATATCTAGTTGGTGGGTTGCCTGAACGACTAGTTGACTGGTTTCAGGTTAACCGATCTGTGCAGGGGGCATAACATAAGATGTGCTCTTGCATTCAAAACAGCTATACTAGATGCTGTGGAAGAAAACAGGGTAAAGCGCTTTATTTTTACTGTTTTTCAACACTAACCAGTTTCACACAACTGACCTGCTAACCACAGTCAGTTGGAGGTGTCACGTGTTACTGACAAACTACTGAAGATCAGTCTGAAGAAACGCTTTATATATAAGGCCAAGCCGAGTCAGTTTCTATCTGAAATATTTAGCTTCGACTCATTATGATGATAAAACGTATCCAAATAAGGACTGCACTGTGACCAAGATTTGCATAGAATAGCCCTGACGCAAGCTAAAATGTTAAACAGCTCCTTACTTATTTACCCATACGAGTAGCACTTTAAAAATAAACTCTGTGACCATCTAACTGACAGTGAGAGTGAGAACAGCACAGATCTTCTCACGCTGTCACAGACCTCCATCAATTAGATGGATCTCAACAAAGTGTCTCCAGCACAAAACTGAACAATTACAGATTCCTGTCCAACAGGAGAAGTGTGGTGGATCGATCAGGATCAATCTGTCTTCTCCAGTTAGGAGACAAGCTATTCAATCATTCTGCAGTAAGAGAGGTGTGAAAGAGAGAAGGAATGAGAGATCTACATTCTCCATTTGTATTTTCTAACATCACCTTCTTCGTTCCCTCTATTTTCAGGATGGCACGTGCGTAGGTGATAAACTGTCAATCAAAACTGTCAATCAAAGTGGGTTAATTTAGCACCTCTAAACAAATGTAAAACTCGCACTTAAATAACATGGTAAATAATACGACTATGCTCTGACTATGAGATAAATATATATATAAATATAAATAATATACCATGGTATTCTCCTAATAATGGCATATGGAAATGATGGTATTCATTCAGTACCACGGTATAGCCTATACATCACAGTACCATGGCATGATCATACTATGATACCATCGGTAATTTAACTTGAACATTTTCTGTCATCAATGTTTTGCTGCAAGGTAACCAACTGTATTATGGAAACATCTCACCTTCACAAACAAACCCGATGATGCCCCATATAAAGTCGCTGCAGTGGTGGCAGAATGTCGGTTTGGTCAGGGTCACTTTCCGAAAGCAGTGTCCGGGAGCATTGACCAAGTACCGCGTCTTTGAACCGGGCGACTGCTGAGCCTTCTTCCTCCCGGCTCCCGGGCTCGAGGTCGGGCTATCATGCTTCAAACGACCGCTGTCTGCCATTCCATTCACTTCCAATACAAATCCAGCGCAAAAAGCCTCCACAGAATCGTGGTTGTGGAAGTCCTCTGTGATTTCGCAGTTCCAGCTATGTTAAACCGATCCGAATCATCACTAAATCACGTACGTGTTTCTTCTCTCCCGCTACAACGTATCGAAAAGAATCGGAAACGCGCCTCGCGGCAACAATGTGACGCTACACTGTGACAGAACGTCTGAAACGTTTCAATCAAAGCGCGACTCTGTTACTATATGATCATCCACCCAGACGTGAAATTAAATCAATGTGCCAGTGAACCGTCTGCCTTCACCGACACAAACCTGCAGTCTGCGAATCCCAAAAGAGCTTTGACAAAAGAAGATAAACAAAAACATCGTATTAACACATATTATGCGACATAAGCCGAACGAATGCCGGGTATCGCGTGTGATTGTTTTCACTTTCTCACATAAGATGAGATTTTCTCTAGTGCAAACGCTGTAACTTCCGCTCGTGGTGGAGCTCCAGTCAGGAGGAGCGAGCGAGCCAACACACACACACACACACACACACACACACACACACACACACACACGGGCTTCACAAACTGTTTTAAGAATGCGGAATTCCGTTTTGACGTCGGTGATCGCAGTTCATATTGTGTGGTGAGGGTTCCACTTAAACACACGCCCTCCGGATCACACTTACATCGGTAATAAAAAAACATACAGGTTATACTGTACACACACTTTTGCCGTAGTGGGGACCTTTGATTTCTATAGGCTAAACAGAACTACTACACTCTTGACTTTACATTAACATACCTTTACATACATAAAGTTACATACATACAGCTTTTCCTTTTAGATTTTATTAAACGGTTTTTACTCCCTATAGAAATGGATATTTTGAGGATGTAGGCCATTTCAAAACAAATCATCAAAAGAAATTTCGAAACCAAGATTTTTTGAGGAAGCCTCTAAATAGACTTTTTCAGATTTAGCTCACTTCTGAGATCAGTTTTGTTTCCAAAGTATAGGTGAGTAAGAGTACAAGCAAACAGTTACACAATAACATACGCAGGATGGTTTGTAACAGTAAACTGACGCCACCACGTAGTACTTACTGTACTTATGTGCTTCCTGTTCTTACACACATTTATGTCATTCAAATGACTAAACACCCCTCATGACGTCTCTTCAATATATATATATATATATATATATATATGTATGTACATAAATACCAAAAATATTATTGCCTACAATATTTTAATGGGTCCTCTTCCCTTCTCCCTAACCCTATTGGGAACCTAAGGGTCCATTCCCCAACGTTCCCTGTTGTCCCCACCTACAGTATATATACGTACAATCATTTAATCAATCATTTTAAACTCATGAGCAAATATAACAAAGATTTACAATTTTACGTAACGTGAAAATAAGGTACGAGTCAAAGAGCTGTTAAATGTTAAAATTAGGCGCCATCTGCTGGCATTTATACAGAACACGACACATTATTGTGTAATAACAAAGATGCATATTTAAAGAAAGCAAATTTACTTCTAAGCAGTAGTTCACAACGAATAATTTTATTATAAAAGTATTACAATAAAACCATTACAAAGCACACATGTATTCCCTCTGAACATCGGTTCTGCTGGTTTCACAAACATAAATACCAATTTACAGCCAAAAATACATTACAGTGTCTATCAAACCTGTGGTTTGGGGTTCCTGTTAGTTTCAGTGCTCTCGTTAACATCATTTACTATACTATGAAATTAAAACATTGGAATGGCTGAAAATGGTGTGATGAGGCACCATATCCCCAGGCAGTTCCAAGGTCAAGGCCATGTGTAGAAAGTATTACACAGCGAACAAAGAGTTAGCACTAAGACCAGTTCTAAATGTCCATAATGTGATGCATACACCTAAAGAAACAGTTTGGAGCTGATCCTTGATCAGCATTCTGAGAGCACAGAGTTAACAGTCTATTCTGTTGTATACAGTTCACACAGAGCAAAAGGGAATGAGATTATTCACTTAACAGAAGAACAGTACTACAGTTTATAAAGGGCTGTCAGGGCATAAACACATCTTGTACAACTGAGAGTCTGAATGAATCACACACACAAGTAACACACACACACACACACACAAGTAACACACACACACACACACAAGTAACACACACACACACACACACACAAACACACACACACAAGTAACACACACACACACACACACACGTAACACACACACACACACACACACACGTTCGTATCAGAATACGATGAAACACACTCTAAAGCACAATCAGCAGAAATCACTACCATCACCACTTGAGAAACTGAAAAATCGCAAAGCTTATGAAAGGTTTGTTGGTTTTAACAGAGCAAAAAGTAGGAATTACAGATAGCACCACTAAACAGATTAAAAGACATCTAATTCCCACCCCAAATAATGCTGTACATGCAGCAGAACAACATGTTGATGTCTGTATGTCTTTCTGGTTGCTTACAGAGACATTTATGAAGGAAAGGACACGTCCAATCATACAAGTGCAACCCCATCCGATCCTGTTCCTGGATAGCCACATTCCTGCAGAGGTTTAAAAACAACAAAAACATCTAATCAAGGTCTTCAGGATTTGTCGATAATTACAGGCAGGACATGGATTGGACAGGATTGGGATTGGACACCCCTGGTCCAGAGGATCTAAATGATCTAGTAGGCTACCTATGCATGTAACATAATACTCAGATTGTCTTCTGCATCATGTTGAATTTTATGACTTGCAACCCCAGGAGGAAAGTCTCTGTAACAAGAAGTCCGGATCAAAACTGAGCTGAATGGTAATTGACACTATGTCTAAGCTGCTCCTGAATCAGATTGTTTGATTATTAACAAAGAAAACAATAATGAGAATACTGTAGGCCTATCAGACTAGCAGTTGAAAATACATGGAAACTTTGTGTAAAATTGTTTGTCATGCAATAAATGTTTTAGCAAATCAGGCCTGAGAATCTAAAGAAGTTAGCAACGTTACCACCTAAATATTCAGGTACCTGAAGGGAGTGTCAAACATACATTTGCACAGAGATTCTGCAGATGTAAAATCTGGGCTCAGTCATTTAAACACACAAAACAAAACAGACAATACATCTCTTAACAAGTCAAATAAATGTTCAAATAAGAGCCGTTTTGTATTATACATATTATAAGCTAAAAAAAAATAGAAGAAAATTCCTAAAGGACTTCTCATTTGAACGATCCTCAATTTCCCTCACACATATTTTAGGTGTGGCCAAGCAGCGCACACAGCAGACGGTGGCCAATCAAAGAGTTTGGAGGCGTGTCCTGAGGTTGAGTGGCAAAGCTGCTGTAGTGAGGAGGGAGGAGCTGGTCTTAAGGATTGAGCCTCAGTTTGTATGGTTGCCCAGGCCCAGATTCAAAGAGACAGTGAGTCAGCAAGACTTCAGATAGGGTTCTAGAAAGAGGTCTCCACTCCACTGTCACATATCCCACTCTCCTCATGCTGAGGGCCCAGCGTCAAACCCTTAATGGTCCTACAGAGCCCTTGACCTGAAAAATAATACAATAATACAAGCCTTGTAAACTTAAGGCTTTAACTTAAAAGCAATTCTTATTAAACAGGGTTCTGACTTAATCTCTCTTTGATCACAATTCTTCTTGGCAATTGTAAACACCCTACAGTTCTTTATATTAAATTATATTACCAACATAACAACAGGGGAAAATAAATGCATAAATTATGTTAAAAAAATAACATTTTCAGAATTTCTCAGTATTTGTAAATCATGCTAAAAAAACATGGATCATCACTGAGGTTTAGCTCAAAGGTGACGAGTCCAAACCAGCTTAAAGACAGGCTGTCATGATCTTTACTCATGATCTTAGAACATGTAAAAAATCTTGTCTGTTTTAATGGAAGCAGGGAAATATTCTATCGTAAAATCTTTGTGACATGCCGACGTTCATGGCTTATTACTTTATTATAGTGTAAAGGTTGACAATTCATTAATAGATAAATACCTTCTCAATCTCTTCCAACAATACAGGTCACTTTAAGAAGGAAACTGTGAGAAATCTTTCCCTTCTGGCTCCTACAAGTTCACTCAATCCTAAAAATAGTCTAACACCAACTCAGACATGCTTGTTTCAAAGAAACTGCTCAAAAATCTGACCTCCCTCTTTTGGCTTTCAGTTCTTTTTTCTGTAAATCCCCTTCACAATGGCGCTTCCCTTTAATATGACAGCAGAGACACGTCGTGCACACTACCGCAGTGTGAGGGGTCACCCTGAGATCATGGGGAACTCCCTTCCACTGCACTTATAGTGTCTGTATTGTTTACATCATGGCTAAGTTCATATGAGGTAATGTGAGAGGACCACAGCATGGTGCTATTGTTAGCGAAACGGGGGGACTTTACCAGAGAAGAGAGAGTAGTAAAAGGTTTCTTACGTGTACTATAAATTGTTATGATGTGCTCTTGTGGAAAAATACCAATGAGTCACTGAATTAGCACTTAGTAGCACTAACAGAGTAGAAAATAGTTGTCTTAACTGTCTTTGGAGTAACCTGCAGTTAAGTACCTAAAAAGAAGGTTCACCCCAAAATGTTCATCAATTACTCACTTTCATTTAAACCTATGACGTTTTTCTCTTCTGTGGAACACAAAAGAAGATATTTGGAGAAATGTCTCAGTGGTTTTGTGTCAATACAATGGAAGCGAATGAGTGCCACTGTTGTTTGTTTACGAACGTACTTCAAAAACCTATTTTTTTTGTGTTCCTCAGAAGCAAAAAAGTTATACAGGTTTAAATGACATGAGAGTGAGTAAATGAATTTTCATTTTTGGGTATCAAGGGCACAGTAGTAATCTTGGTTCAGCCCTACAATCTTTCAGATACCAGCCCTAATCTTTAACCACAATGCCACATCACCATAAGAAATACACACGTATAGACAAATAATATCAACAATATGAGTTTCTGTGACCTACCTGTGAGTTGAGGTGGGGCGTTGGCAGCTACTGTCTCCTTAAACGCAGCCTGCAGTAAACTGACAGCACTGCTGTTTCCAACACGCTTCAGTCCCTCGATCAGATCATTCACCGTCCCCCCAGACACCTGCAGTGGAGGCAGACCACCAGCAGCTGACACCAAAGAAACTACAAGACACTGACATGCTGCTACAGTTATAATAGAGGACCAAATAACATTGGCAATATTGTGACATTCCATTGTGAATGCTGGTGTGAATGCTAATGTTGTTCCATATATCGTTCTTGGTGTGAATGGGCCTAAAGATGTGACAAATACATTAATGTTTGCACTCAGCTACTCAGTTGCAGACAAATGTCTGTTTAATATCCGACTTTATAAAGTTTGTTTCTGGGTGTTTGTTAGTTTAACCTCATAGCTGTCCAGCAGCTTTCCAGCTGGGCAGGAGCTGAGCCTGAAGGCGCTGGTCAGAATGCCCAGACCCAGAGCATGAGCCAAATTCTCCCAGCCTCCTGTCTGCTCCTGCAGCGCCTGGCAGAGGTCCTGTTTCATCTCACAACTCAAACTGCTCATGTCACCTGCCCACACAAGCCAAATCAGATAAACACACATTTCAACATGCATCAAGCCACAAACAAAACTTAGAAGATCCTAAACACATCCCAGACCTTGTGGTTGAATGACAACAGTGGTGGGTTGATACTCTTGTCCATTAAGGATATCATACACCTGAGAGCACATAACAAAGGTCATGCGTTACATTCAGAACCAAAGACAACTGATAATACAATGATATTATATAATACGACAGATATCCAGACGTATGGCCCTCTGATGGAGAAAACTCACCTCTGAAGAACTCGCCGTGTTCAAAGGAGTTGTCCCAGGAATATAGCCTTCATCCTCCTCCTCCTCATCATCATCACATCCAGTACATCTCTCATCATCTTTAAAGAACAGTGGCTCAAAGTTCTCTTTATATGGATCTGCACCTACAAACAAAGACCAGACACTTCAGGAAATAAAAGTGGAGATACATCTAGACTGTCAATCTAGACTGGTTTGACTAAGGCTATATTTCACTGTGTTGACACAGGTGTGACAGAATAAGCATACCCTGCACACACACACACACACACACACACACACACTTTTCCTCACCTGCAGCCATAAGAAGTGCACTCAGTTTGGTTAAGCCCCGCCCTGCAGCAACATGCAGAGGGGTGGAGCCATTAAAGGTGACACTGTCTACATTTGCATTGCCCTACACAGACAAAATGTTACATGTCAAGTTATAATGCATCAACAATTCATTATATTCAATGTAGCTACGTGGAGGTGCTGAACGGTACCTCCAGAAGGAGACAGCCAGTGAGGGAAAGGCTTTCCATCTCTATGGCCAGGTGAAGCGCCGTGCGGCCACATGTAAGCTCCTGAACCTCCACATCTGCCCCACCCTCCAGCAGGGCCCTCACACAACCCAAGCTGTTCGCCTGCACGGCCAAGTGGAGCGGAGAGAGACCTGAGCACACAACGCATGTACATCACTACACCTGAGCATGTGTGCCTAATTCTAATCAAGCTTCATTTACACTAATTAAAATCTGGTCTACCTGCTGTGTTGGGGACGCTAGTTAACTGCACCACCGATTCGTGCTTTAGCAGCAATTGTAGCACGTCCCCCTCCTTATGCTGAGCTGCCAGGTGAAGTGCTGTGTTACCATTGCGATCTGTGAGCGTGACATCTGCCCCCGCCTTCAACAAAGCCTCCACTACTTCTTTCTGCTGCGTGACCACCGCTAAGTGCAAAGGAGTCTGGGATAGGTCAGAGGATGTAATTGGTTTTTTGCTGAGTTTATGTTCAGTTCACTGTAACTTTTGTATCTCTACCGCCATCTCTGTTTTTATATATTTATGCATTTGGCGGACGCTTTTATCCAAAGCGACTTACATTGCATTAAACTATACATTGTTTCTAAGTATGTGCAATCCCTGGGTTCGAACCCATGACCTTGGCGTTGTTAACGCCATGCTCTATCCACTGAGCTACATGAAAGCTACTATTCGAAACTACTGTTTGAAACAGTTATTTTCTTAACGTGAATGACGGTTTAATTTTTTAAACTGCTGTAAAAATATTTAGCAGGTTTTGATTACAAACCTTGGGCACTCATCACTGCGCCCTTTAGTATGGTACTTTAACCTAGATCACAGACTAATCCAGTGAGATGATCCCTGTAACTAGCATTAGTACTGTATCTACGGTAATGTTACTGTATACCGGTGATATACCTGATACAGATCGTTCCTCATGTTCAATACATCCTCTCCAGGGAGAACGGAGATGATCTGAGCTAGATTTCTCACTGCATCTGTTTGACTGTGGATCACGCCAAGATGCAAACCTCTAAATCACAAAACAGAACATGAAACTCAGTTAAAAAGAAAACATCTGAGGTCACTTCTCCCACTGATCTGTTCCTGTAAAGTTTTTTCTGAAGAAATGGGAAATTTATGAAAACAGTTTCTCTGGAATCATGAGGCTGTTTTTCAGACTTACGTGTCCCCGTTCTCATCCTGCGTGGCCATGAGGGGGCGCTGTGGAGCCAGAAGCATTCTAGCGTCACCGGTTACTGCGTAATTAAAAAGAGCTCGAGCCTGTCTCTCGGCAAGCTCGGCCAAATGCGGCTCAATCACGCACTCTGGAAAGAGCACAGTTAAATATATACACTTGATTAAATCATGTCTGGCTTTAACTTTAGGTTCATGATAAGAAAGAAAACTTACCGAGTGCGTCCAAGTAGCTTTACTGAATAAAGTATATTTCTAATTAATCTGTGTTTACACTGACGGAGTTCTGCAGTGACAAAGGGAACTGCAGGACAGAAATTATTTGAGCTGATTATTAGTTACCTGTGGCATCTGACCCCAGATCGTCTGTAAACTCTGCATCTTCACTCTCTACCCCACGATCAGCTGGTTCAGACTGGGCACAGATTCGCACCACACCACCTGCTGCTGGATTATCATCATCATCACTGTTGCTGTCTTCATCACTGTCTTCCACAGGCCCCTGAGAAGCTATCAGAAAAAGGAGAATGTCTTTTTTAAACTTAGTCCCAAACTCATTTGTAAAGAAACCAGTCCTAGAGTTTTAGGGTTTTATAGCCCATTAAGAGGCCCCTAATCTTTTCTTTTAAATCACTTTTTCAAAGTACATTTTTCATGTAAGTGTACAGCCAATGCCAGTGTGTAGAAGGCAGGTTGACTGACAGACAGTGGCAGTGTGTTGATGACAGGTTGATTAACAGCCACTTACTCTGTTTAATGCTGGTCCCGCCTCCTCCCATTCCTGGGGAGAAGTTGTATCCAGACCCATAATTATTATAGTTTTGATAACCCTGGAAGTAATGTCCTAGACAAGACAACCCATGAAAGTTAAAGTAACCACTACATAACCATTATATAATATTTTTCAAGGCGTTATTTATTAAAACCAGTGCTAGGAAATGTCTAGGATGTAATTAAATATGTATATGTAAAAGACATATTGTACCTCCTCCACCGGAACCGCCCCCTGCTGTTCCACCCCCTCCTCTGAACATGCCCCCAGCTCCACCTCCTGCTCCACTGTAGTCCTGGAAGTGGGGAAGGGTCTTCTGCCTTTTTCTCTGGACTTCTTCCTTATCTAAACCCAATTTAGGAAGAGTGATTTTGCGAAACTGCAAGACTACAGTATACAGATCAGGATTTTGCTTACATTACACTTGTACTGAGGAAAGAGACCAGACACATTAAGATTAACATACGACAAAGGTACAGCTGGATGACAGTACCTATTATTTGTGGATGGTATGTAAATGACTTTGGCTCGCTTGTTTCATTGTCCGACTTTCTCTTAAGCTGCACAAACACAGAGATTGGTTTCTGAAGGTTCTGGTCCCGATATTTAGGCGTCTTGAAGACAATGGCAAACTAAACAATGCAATTGGGAGAAGGAAAACAAAACATTCATTTTAATACATGAACTGTTTTGTCAAATCCACAATACCTGGCTTTCCAACAACTGAATCTAACAGAGACAGGAATCATGAGGAATTAAACAACAGCAGGAAGTTCTTGTGCTAACCTGTCTGTGGACATCAGTGGGGGAGAAATCTCCATAGGCCTCCCAGGCTAAACCTGATTCATCATCTTCGTAAAATCTCACCTGAATGTCATCTGGGACAAAACAATGACATCATTAGGTATGAGGAAAATAAGAATTACTATGAACTGAAGGGGAAAGAAAGAGGAACTACCGTTTCTGAACACACACATGCACACAGCTATTTGATTTAAATATCTCAACATGCTGTACGCCTACTTCCGCAAAATATACAATTTACCACAGAAGAGAAACTGACACATGGTCAGAAAACGTCACTGTAGACATTAGTTCCCTATGACCACTGCTGTCTGAGAAAACGAAACAGCACTTATGAGAGATAACCAGTAAAGATAATGCTGTTGTTCTAATATGGATTGTCTTTCTTGTTTTGTTGGGATATCTGTGAAAAACATTTATAAAAATGTCATGTTTCCTGACCGAACAACAGTTTACACACTTTCATGAAAAAAGACAGAAAAGAAGAGACGAGAAGAGACAACAGGAGAAAAAGGAGACTTGATAAAATAGATGAAGATGTGGACAAGGACAGGTGGAAAAACAAGATGAGAGAACTTGAGAGTCGGTTGATAACTGACACACAGCAAACTATCTCTAGCTGTCCTCAGGCGAGTTCATTTGCATGCGAGGTGGGGAATTCCCTACAGCTGGAAACCTGCCGTAAAAACTTCCTTCATGAAAGGCACCGAGCGTCCAGAGTGCCACACGGGACAGATAGTGGCTAATAATCTGTAGGTAACAGATTAAAGCACTTTAAAGATACTGATTTAAGTGCAGGTGGTTCCATTCCGAACATTTAACAGCATCACTTGTATCAGACCACTAAAGTTCAGAGATAAAAGTCAAGTAGAATCAAATAAAGACAAAAACATCCCATAAATTCCACATATAACACGAACACCTCTTATCTTGAACAAGGACATACAGTAATCAATTTTTCAGCATTGATTTCTTTCCCCTGAAGCAAACTTGTGATGTTACTCTTGTAATGTAAAGCAAAAACAGTCGCTTTTTAGTTTTACGTGACCATTTTTTCCCCTCTTTCTTTGACACCCTAAAATCTAAATGTTTTCTCTTACTGTAATATATATTACTTGCCGCAATATATGCAGCATGTATTATATACTGCATTTAAAATGAGTAATTCCACCCCATGTGCTGTAAGTCTTGATATGTGAATGAAGGCATGTTTAATAATCATGGTTGTGTCATAACCATGGCAACAGCTGAAAAAACTGTTCTGTGCAGGTTAGTTTAGTCTTTCTCAACCAGGCGGCAGGAGCCAACACAAAAGCCTCAATTTAACATTCCAAGATGACAAAATTATTTAAAATGATACAAAACAAACATTAAAATAAACAAATACAACAAAAAAAGTAAATATTTCTTAGTGCATGTTTTTAATAATAAATGCACATCTTTCTAGATACCAAACTCCACATTAAATTTTTGGAGAGAAACAGTAAATGGAAGTGGCTCAAAAAAAAGAAGCTTTAATCCCACTGGGCTTCTTAATTCTGTTTAGGAATGACAGAGGGGCAACGACTGTTCAGTGAGACACATTCATGTTTCCAACCTTTCTGGACTTTGTCACACAGCAGATAGACCTCCTCTCCTCCCGTGACGCAGCCGGCTGACCGATCCATTCGCACTATCTTCAGATTGGATGCGTTGGGGGCCTCTGAGAAACCACAAAAGAAACAGAAGTGGTTTGTTCTGATTTTTTTTGCAGGGTTGTCTGTGTTTTTCTTTTCTTTTTTCTTTTTTTTTCTGTGATTTTCGCTTTTCTTTTTGGGAACTACAGTGGTCTCATTTTATAAACATGAACTCTAAAGCAGTGAGCAAAAATGGAAAAACAGAGATGAGAAACAAAAGAAGGGAAATTGAAAGTGTGGGACGAGTTTCGGTGCGAGAGAGGAAGCAAATACTAAACTGTTCTTTAAGAGAGAGTAAGAGTGCGAGATCGAGAGTAAGAGAGAAACAAAAAAAGATGACATTCATTTATAGCTCCATGTTCTGTTGCGCAAAACAAAGACGAATCATGTGATCCTTTAGTCTGAATGCTGATCTCTGATACTAGATTATACAAGTAGATCAGCCAATTGGATAATTTTTTTTTATCCCACTGCTATTTTTTTCATTGGTTCAAGATCATAAATATGACTGACTGCAGCTCTGTTGATTAATTCGATTCTTAACGAGTTTAAAAAAAACAAAATAACTGGAAAAAAAATGGAAATATGGATCACTCAACACACAGTAGCTGTGGCAAATTGATGGTTCTGAAAGATCCATCCCTGAAGAGAGATGCTTTTGATTTGCTTTAGTGTTAGTGCTGGTTCAGTGGTATACACTGGACAACAGTTAAAAATGTCAGTCAGTGAAGATTCAGATTCTGTTTACACCAGGGCAGATGTATTTGCTCTGCTATAAGTGGACAAACTACTTTACCCTACTTACATGAGATAGTGATGAAAAACATGGAGTCTTACACATAGCGCATAGCAGGGTGCGGTCCCAAACAAGTCAAAACAAGGAAGGAACTCAATTTTGGGTTGGTGTTGGGCACAACACACCGTATGGTTGTTTACTTAGTCAATTAACATGCGGTTTGAGGTGTGTGTATATTAGGTATTTAACAGTGACTTCAGTTTCAGTAATTCCACACTGGTCATACATTAGTTAATTATTTTTTAATGTTTCTTTAGACATCAAAGATGTAGATGTAGTAAGTTTTTAATTCACTGTACTGTCCAAAAACCAGTATTAGAACAGTTATTGAATAAATAAACCACTTTGGTTGAATTTACAGCTAAAACATTATACCATTTAAGATTTTGGCTATTCCAATGACCTCTAGTCAGTTAACCAATTACGAAGGAGGGCACTCACTGCTGTCGAAGATAGGCTCCGATATGACCGGATCCAGTCTGCGGGAGAACCCTCCATCACTGTCAGGCAGCAATGCGGTGAACATGAGTCGTACAACACTCAGATCCATCTCCTTTGCCTGCTGAGCGGCCGCACTGCTTATCAGGTTCCTTTCATGATCTGAAACATATTTAAGGTACATTGAGGTTATCAGAAGTCATAGACAATCTTGGGCGACTTTCAGTTTAGTGTGAAGTGGTTTGCATGAAAAATAATGTGATGTGAAAGCTGACATATGGATCATGGAGCACTTGGAAAAACAACCATAAATGGAACCTAAGGGCGCAATCATGATATATTATGGCTCATTCCCTGCAGGCTTGATTCTACAACCTTTTCTTTACTGGAATTAATCATCAGGCTACACAAGCCCCATATGCAATATTAATGTAATCGGTCATGGCTTTCACACCTGCAGCCGCACCTGTTAACACAGCCTTTACCTGAGAGTGCTCTAGGCAGGCGGACCTCTCCCTGCAGGGTATCTATGTCATGATGGATGTATATGCCGTAGTTGTATCCCATCCTGCAGGCCTCCACCATCCTCTCCTCCAGAACTTTACTTACGTTCTTCTTTGTCACATGCAGAATGCCCAGGTTGGGAAAACTGCAGGACAGTATTTTTGATGGTTACCATTATTATTACATGTATTATTGACCAGAAGAAGAGGTTTTAAATAGTCTGATGAACAGATGTTGAGAAATGAATTCTGACCTGATGCTGGTGTCTTTGGGCTGCAGGTCTGCGATACAGATTCCCTTGTCACACTGTTTACCCACCAGGCTGTGAGCATGGAGATGGGGCTCCTGGGTGTTGGTCACCAGCTGAACTACCACTCGTGCGGCACCCTGGTAGTTACAGATCTGGGGAAAGAATAATACATTACAGGTTAAAAAAACCTGATTGGATCTTAAAAATAAAACACACAATTACATGTTATATTACTTATGCAATCATTGGTTTAATTTATAAAATAATAACATAACAATAATGTAACATAATAGACTTAAATAAGACTATTATTATTATTATTATTATTATAACAATCTTAATATAGATTATTATTATTAATTTAAACTTTTCACTTTTCCAACAACATATCAACATGCTGTCTTAACATTATCCCTGAGAAAGCTCAACACACACACACACACACACACACACACACACACACACACACACAGAGACACCAATTAATGTACACAATCATAAAGCCCAGCCCTTTCATGGCAGCTTAATTTCAAATTTAATCCTATATATATTTCTAAATTAAAATCAGTTTATGTTTACTAATATACTGGTGTGGTTTAATTTGATGTCTATGAGTTATGAAATGAGCAGATATGGGAAAGTCTTCTAGCATTGTGCTGATGTTAGGATCATTACTATAGCAACTGATGTAGATTTACAAATACTGACTACACTGTCTGAACGTACACATCTGAGATCACTTGCAAAACGACAGTGAAGACACTCAATCCTATAGATCAGATTAAAAACTAAATCAGATTTGTGTGCGTGGTGAACAAAGTTTTTAAGTCAAACCAGAGGACATTATCAGTGAGGAATGTCACAGGTATGTTAATCTCATTTCTGTGGGGATTTCCCTGCATTCATGGGTGCAGCGTTTGTGGACTTTTCCACAACATAATTTGACCATTTTTATCAATATCATCTGTGAGAACGATCAACAAACATAGAACCAAAAATGAACATGCAAACCTTTCAAAAAGTTTAATCCTAAATATTACTTCAAAAAGCTGATAGTTGTGTTGAATTTAAAAATCAGCTCATGTTGACTCATACACTAGGGTGTGTGGTTTGACTGTGGCGGTTTCTTTACGTGATGTTTAAATAAAATGAATTCTCTGGAATGAAATGACTCATACACAGAGAAATATCAACCTCCAGAAAAAAATACCCAGCCAATATCAAAGACTGAGCGTTTGATATCATGAAAGCCCTGACACAACACATGAAAATAAACGTGCAATTATAAATAAACAGATACCTCCTCCCTCCCCATTCTGAGTCAAACAAAGCCAAAGAAGCAAGGCTGTACAATTGAACTATAATATGAATAACAACTGAGCTAATTTCCACTTACAGTAAACGAAGATATAAAGGTAATTGAGCTGGAAGTCCCTACAATAAACCTTTATTACAAACATATTAAAGCGTCATATCATGACGAATCAAATTATTACTGTACTAAGAAAACACACTGTAACTTTCAGATTTCAAAAATTCACTTCCGCCTGGAGACCATTTATTGGCACTAAGCAGGAAAAACAATTAGTAAAATAATTAACACGGTAACTTATGACTACCAACAAACATCCACAATGACTATTTGGTGTTCAAGTTTTTCTACTTGGTCACAGTGAGGTAATGATGAGAACGACGGATTCTTTTGACTTTGTGTGTCAAATAAATTTTGTTTTAACATACGTGTGAAGATTTCTGATTGTGCCAGTCTGCATTATCCTTCTGAAGAACTCCAACATTAGGAAAAGATTTTTGACTGTTACCATCTTAACAGTTTGGTTTAAGCTGTTGGGTGTGAACCTGCCACAAACTGTGCGTTCTCAAACAAACACAGATGCCTGAGTTACAAACTTTTTCATACGCAGTGGCCAGCAAAACAAAGTCTGGGAAAAATTTATAATATGTATATTTAATGCAATAAACTAATACCCTGTTGAAACAGGAGTCAAACGTCAATGTAAAATTAAAATACAACTGCAATTTACTAAAACAAAAATATGTGACCTGTGCTGGCAAAACGAGTCGTAATGTGCACAGGCTAATTACGAGCTACAGACTATTTTGAGGTTTGCCCAAAAATGTGTTCATTAAGCTTTTATCTAGCATTCTCAATGCTCCAAACATCACGTAAATATCGAAAATCATCTCTAGTTGTACATTTTCTGAGGTGAATTTTCCTAAACCTTTTTCTTGTTTTAATAGTTCATGAATAATTGTTTTTTCGACTGGTGTTTTAGACAGGTGTAGTGCATTCATTTTTTGTCTGATTCCGGCAAATCATTTTTAAGGTGTTTGATGAAGAATGTGAAAATTACAAAACCTCATTTTGGAAAATTTGCTCACTGTGACTCATTTTGATAAATCAGCTAGAATTCCAGCCAAGCCCACTGTCACTCAGAGGGGTATGTGTGCGTATGTGTGTGTGTTGCATGTCAGAATGTGCTGTTGTGACAGTGGGCGCTCTGTCACACCCCGCTCTGATGCTGCGTCACACTGGGAAACTCGGAAAACTCCCAAAAGGACATGGTACATGAAAACAGAGACATTCTGTCTTTCCTCTTTTACCTTTTCGCTTGCTTTTGTTTATCCTCACTTGAGCTTTGAAAGTAATTGACCTGACACAGATAAGCAGTTGTAAGGGAGCTGAAGCTACTATTTTTAGCCGAGTGATCCAGCAAATATTGCATAAGCTTGAAATATTTGCTGATGAAAGAGCTGCTAAGACCGCATCACACGGCACTCAATGTCAAACTACATTTGCATTTTCTGAAAATACCAAAGCTTACAAAACAACAAGCAAACAGTGTGAAAGTTTTAGAGTAATATTTAGCTCTGGTTTTGCGTAAATGGCAATGCGTTGAAGATGCAAATGTGTCTTAATGCAAGAAAAGAAAGATGCAAGAACACAAACCAATCACAATTTAGTATGAAAATTAAAGCTAGAAAAAGACCAATCACAATTTAGGATGCAAATATTAGAAACTAGGTTTTACATGACAAACAATGTCAGTCAACAGGAGATTTTCACAATGTAATCTTAAATTTCTTCATTTCACAATACATGTTTTATGGGCAGACATTATAGATGCAGGTTTATAATCTTTTACACATTATCCTCAATTAAACCAAACTAATCTTGAGTATAAGAAAACAGGTCATTTCAGGACATCAGCCGAGATATAACCTACCTTCACTTGTGGGTAGGACTTCCTGTTCTTCTCACTGGAGGCCCCTGGGAGTCCTCCATGGGAGGGGCCCTCACATCCATAGCGGAACCTGAAGCCCCTCTGGAGGTGACAATGTCAGATTTAATGTTGCGTTATAATTGGTTTGTTATCGCCACTGCTTGTTGCCCAAGCTACCGGTTTCTGCCCAACCTTTCTGCCATAACAGTGTGTTTGTCTAGCTTTATAAAATTATCTCAGTGGTGGAGATATCTGACAAGAGTTTTAAACAGCATGTGCAAAACTGTTATGTGCATTACTGTACCTGTTTTGGTTGCTCGACAATTTGAAGAAAAGGCCCATCAACTGCAGAAAAATGCATACAAAAAAGCTTCAATGAATTGCAATTAAAGAAACATTTTACCCCAAAAATGTCACAAAACAGAGATGTTAGACAAAATGTACACGCTGCCTTTTCCAAGAAATTAAAGCTCTATAAAAATAGTTCATATGACATGCACTCATTGCGTTTTAACATACATTTCTAAGCCTGTTTGAAGCTTAACTGCAATCAACCTTATTCACAATTGTTGTATGAATACGAACATATCCTGCATAACTGTGTGCTTTTCTGTTAATCTGGTTCCCAATTCTGTGATTCATTTGGATGATTGCATAAACGTTTTAGACGCAGCATGATGAAATCTGTATTTCATTGCGAGTTTTTCATTCAGCGGTATTTATTTTACTTTCTGTAGATGACTCCAGGCCAGAGTTCTCGTTGCACCACGTGTTTCAACTGAAGCGCAAGCCTCTTCCTCTTCCTGTGCTGTAAAAGGACTGAGACCACATCCTTCATCAAGCGACGCTAAATCAACTACAAAACCTGCAGCATTTAACCTTATCCAGCCCAAATGTACAGCATCCATCATTACCAGCATGCTCAAATGACCAAACTATCACATTTCATCATTTGTAATGTGAAACGGAGATGAAGCACGAGAAGACATTCATCCCCATTCTGCGAGATGTGATATTTTAACCTGATTTGCCACTGTAATCCAGCTGTTACAGTCTCAGTGAGGTGTTGTCTCATATCAACAGCAGATCTCAAATCACAGGTGCACTGAACTCAACAGGAATAACAGATATTAATTTTAAGACAGACCTAATATGACCAAGAAAGTGAATACCATCTACACTACCCATAATCACAAAGTGGCAGCCTCAAAACTGCACTTATCTCAGACAAGGTTTCTCGAATAACCACACCGCGGTAAGGAGCGGTTCACCGTTGTCAGCTGTGTCTCTGCAATCCAATGAGGAAGCAAAGAAACAGATCAGTCATACCAACCCACTCAATACACAAATGAGTGCGTGTGACATCACAAAACCAGCTTTTGCCCTAATGTGTGATGTTCCTGAGCTGCTTATGGTGAAGAACATCACAGAGATATATTGTGTGGTTTCCTGGAATGAGATCTCTTACTGGACCTTTCAAATATCAGCAAGGGAAATATTTTCTTAAGTAAGGAGCAGAACACGACAAAAGAGGAAATAAGGTCCAGTCTTTCCTCATCTATTCCGCGAAGTTAAGCGAGTCAACTCAACTCACCTACATTGAACTACAATTCTGAAAACTCAGTCGCAGGAGATTCTTACCTGCCCTCAAATCATTGTTGTGTTGCATTGCCTGAAACGTTGGGTCAATGGGCATCCACATTGCGTCTTCCCTGAACGCCTCCAATGGATCCAAGAACTTCAGAGACAATATAAAAACACAAAGGGTGAGACACATTGAAAGATTTACATAACTCCTGAGCAATAACGCACTTTACAAACAGCTCAGTGATTTTCAAAGTGTTGCACAGAACAGTGGATTTAGGAAGACAGGTTGGAGACGTATCACATTTAAAGCAGAGATGGACACAAATAAGTGTCATAAAATATTTTGTTTTATTAAAAGATTAATCAAACTCTAGCTTTATAAAGATGATGCTGGTTTAAGGGTGTTGATGCTTCAACCACAAAAGGCAAAAAAAAGGAAAACCTTCTCAGCATACTTAGAGACACTTCCTGCCCGATGATGTATTTGCATCAATAAATGTGTCTTTTCAAATTAATTCACCACACATCCTTTACTATCATGCTCGCTGCACACCGAATACTTAAATCTGTTACAAATCACACAAAGCGTGTATACAAAGAGATCTGAGGTCTATTTTTAATCCACTAAAGATAATTACAAGGCATACAGGCTTCATGCTATGACACCTATGTGATCTTACTGATAATTATAAATCACTTCACTAAATTAGACAGCAGCAACACAAGCTTCAATGTTTCCAGGTAAAACGAAATTGCTCACCCCTGCATGGTAGGAATCCTCTCCAGCCATAATTCCTAAAAAGAAAAGTTACATCAGTTAATAAAGTCTCATAAGCCCCGATTCTGCATAAAGTCTGTGACTTCATCCTTGAAAATATATAACGTATACTGACATCAATTCTAAGCTTTATCAAATACAGCATGTGAATTGGGGAGAAAACATTGTATCAAAACTCGTGAATGTTAAGTAAGTTCAAACTTTGCCTTAAATCATGATTTTAGACCAAGTTAAACTCCGTCTTGGTCACTCATTACACAAATCAAGCACTAACAGTTCTAAGAGTTCTACTCTTCTGTAGCAAACCGTGACACTGTCTTAAAAACTAGTAGGTTGACGAACTACATCTGTACAATACTTGTAATTATCTTCGATTCGACAATTCAGGCGCGCATACGATGCTCAAATCTGCTGTCTAGCTAGGCAACATGCTATATGTTAAGCACAGTCAGCACAAATCCAATATCAGCATTATATCTTCTGTTGGATCGTGGGTCACTTAAAAACATTTACATGTTCACGAGCTGGTCGTACTCACCAAGGAAAGATAATCAAACAGATGAAAAGTGCATTTGACCTCTGGGGCAGATGTAGGAAGTTCAGCAGCACTTGATCAAATGTATCACAACAACCTTTAGATGGCAACATGGTCAACTCAAAGACAACAAGCGTGGCTTGATCCTCAAGGGTTTAGGTCGCTTACCTTTGCTGAAAAATATCCGAGGTCCGGGATTAACATCAAACAGCTGGGACCTGGGATACAGAGACAAGTCTTTCCGTTTTGTAACAATTTATCTCGCCATACTGCACTGAAGTCCACTACTGTAAGCTGATAGAAAGTCAGTTCAAAGCAGGTTTCCTGTTTAGAAGGATGGTTGGGTCTGCTGGAAGTAAATATGCAGAATGTTCACGGAGTTCATAAAAGACCGATTAATGAATCGATTTTAATCGCCGACCGCGGACGATCACAGTAAATCATGCCGAGATCAACACCTCCGTTTGAATAGACAGCTTGACTTCCTTACTGGAAATTCCCTGACGTAACGTGCGTTCGGTTCGTCTTCAACTCAACGCCGTCCTTCTGCACCCACTCGTGGACACAGACGGAAGAACACACATACTGTTTTCAAATGAGATGCAGCGGTATCACCGAAGCTCTATGGCTCCGCTCCGTGTCTAAATGCATAACAACACCCCTTAGCTATTACTGATATTCTGCTTTATAAAATTGTTATTCCATATACCTGGCAACGTTCAATAAAATAAACACTCCGCAACAAAAATGCAAAAATATTGATAAAAATGTAGTTCTACAGAAAGAGCAACTAACAGACGCAGTGGCGCAATAATAGTGATGTAATAAGGTCACAAATGTAATTTACAACCGCTTCAAACGCGGCTCAACCAATCATAACACTGGAATTATCCGTTTTATAGCCAAATATAAATATTTTAACATTACTGATGGGCAGCTTTCTGTTTTGGGTTACAATTAAAATACGCTTTTGATAAAGAGGTTGAATTCCTACAAAATCTGTCAAGAACATACCCAGGTCATATTTAAAAAATAAAACATACATACATAAATAGGAAATTTGTATTTTGCTTAAAGAAAACTGTTTTTTTAATTACTTTTGCATTGTGAGTGAGTTTAAAAAAAACTTTTTTGCTAAATTTGTTCATTAAAAAAATTAAGATTGTCTATTGTTTAAGATTCCATGGTCTGAAAAAATAACACTGAATTTATATTTAAGATTATTACATTAAGTATAGTAAGCCATCTAACCAGCACAATAAATTCCTCTTATATACTTGCAGAACACAGTCATTTTTTCTTTAGTTGCCGAGACATAGAAGAGTATCATAAACTGCTGTTCCTCTCACAAACAGGGGTCCCTCTTTCAGAGAACTAATAATAGTCCAGCAGTTGTTGAGAGATCTCTGCTTTCGGTGAGAGGTGCTGCATACAGGAGTCAAACAACTACAGTGTCAAATTCCAACCAGTCCTCAATACTACTTGTCTGCGTATATGTGATAAAACATACAGCTCACAGAATAACTTGCTCTCAACTGCATGACAACCTACAAAGACAAATGACATTTCATGACATCAAATGATAGTTTAGCAACTTTATTGAGCGAACAAAATCAACAGCTAGAAGAGCTATTAGTTGATCAGTCATCCATCAAGAGCTTCCAATCACATATATTCAGTGCAATGAGAACAGTGTTTAGGAGGATAGACAAACTAACAGCTCTCCATTCTAAAAATAACAAAAACAGGAGAAAAGGAGTAACAAAATAAGTTCTCAGACTCGAAAAGTGGACGTGTATTTGCTTAACATTGTCTGCAGATATTCACTTTTGGCAGACCACAGACCAATTACTTGAATTGTTCCATTAACATGCAAAATATATATATTTTTTTAACTGCTGATACAATGACGTGACTGTTTTGGTAAGAAACAGTCAGTTATAAGCAAGTATATATTTCACAGACCATAGTTCTCATTGCTATTGTAAAAGCATATAAAAAAACATGAAGGTCAACCCAGCAACAGGTTTGCTGGCACCTGTAGAACCGTTGTTTTATTTTCTTTAATAGCACCTCTAGCCAGTGGCATAAGTTAAGCGACCGATGTTTTCTCTTATTTTTTCCTCTTATCTGAATACAAAAGTCTGAGCTCGTAGTTAAAACATGCTTCTTTGACACGAGCATTTTTCTGAACATAAAGTTGATCTCTGCAACGTTGTGGTCCTTTTTACAGCACGTGAATGAATATCAAAGGGGGTAAAATAACCGAGCAGAACCGATATGGTCTAAAAACATGGGTTACTGTCAATTCATTAAGGAGAAAGGGGGGGAAGTGGTTTCATTTTTATTCCAGCTATACTGCAGATTGGTCTGATTTTCTGGTATCACATGGCGTACTTTTGAGTCCATTCCCGAGCTATTCTGTTGTACCTGTGAGGGAGAGAAAATGGAAAAATGAAGTGTTCTCAATGCTCAGACACTGCTGCAGAGGTAGAATCGCACATGCTGGGTAAGCAGACCATCTGCCAACTCGGCTCATGCCCGCACAAACAGACACAGTGCAGAAACATCTCAAGGTCAAACGCAATGGTCTCCTCTCCAGCTGAGTCGCACTGCAGCCTCGACCATTACGTCTGCTGCTTGTTTTGATGCGAGTAAAAACCAAATGAACCTCTACTGAACTGTTTAACTACATCATGATGAAAAGCACACAGATATAGATCTGATTTTTCGATGCATGATCTTTAAAAGTATAATAGTACTAATCACAAACAAAACAATACTAGCCAGTATTTGCGAACAGGAATCTAAAAGTCACAATGTATTGAATTAGGAAACATTATTGTGGTTTTAACACCAGAAAAGATTGTTATGTTTTAGGCATTTTGCTGCTCATAAAGTACAATGCATTAAGGTATGTATCACAGTCCATATGTTTAGAAGATAATATAACTTCAAATCTTGCAAGTAACCTTCCTAGTTCTTTACAGGGCTTAACACAGAAAGACATACTTACTTTTCATTGTCTGTTTTATATATACGTGCTATCTCTGGCACTAATGGATCATCTGGGTTTGGATCACATAACAGAGAGCAGATGGACAATAGAACTGCAACAGAAGAATGACAATGTGTAATGCTTTACATTGTATAGCACATTGTATATGATAGCTTTCCTGTAGCTCAGTGGTTAGAGTCATGGGTTCGATCCCAGGGATTGCACATACTTAGAAACAATGTATAGTATAATGCAATGCAAGTTGCTTTGGATAAAAGCGTCTGCCAAATGTGTAAATGTAAATAATAGTTTATATCTTAGTTTAGATAATAGTTAATATATATTATCTTCATATCCATAAAATGCTTTTAAAACTCTAAGGAGCATTTCTTAGGAGAAAAGTTGTTCTGTTAAAAAAACACAATGTTTTTGTTCCCTTTAATTGATTGCAGCTCACCTTTAGAGATTGTTAGCGCAGGAGACCACTGCGACCTTAGAATATCCAAACAGATGCTTCCATTACTGTTAATATTTGGGTGATAAATTCTTGTGGTGAATGCAACCTGCAGGTTAGAGGGCGAGACAACCGATCAAACACACATTCACACACACACTTATAATAACAGACACAGATATTTTACAAGACATCTCTACAATATCAGCACTAGCTTTCTCTAGTGATGTCTGCCTATGAGTTAAAATGCTAGTGAACACAATGCCATGACATGGTCTTATTAAAAGCTACCACAGTCCCTAATAAGACATGAACCTATAGCTTGCTTATAGATGTGAATGATTCATACCTTAGGTGGCTTGAAAGGATAGTCTGTGGGAAAATGAATGGTCAGGAAAAACACGCCCCCCTGATATGGACTGTCGTTCTGCAAGACAAACAGACCAAACAACAGCGTTCTGAACATTCTGTTGTATTTACTTGAAAGCAGCTGTCTCATATGCAAATAAGGACACGTGTTCACTTACAGGTCCCATAATTGTTGCCTGCCAATGAAACACTGCAAATAGAGCAAATGATGTGTCATTATGGTAAACTCAGTGATGTTTTTGAGGTAATGTGAATGATACGAGTGAAATAACTCACAATCATCTCCAACTGGCCCTGCAGAGCACTGTGCTGGAGGATCTCTGCCCAAATCAGTCAGCTCCTACAGAAGGACACACAGAAATAATGCCATTTAAAGAACAATTAAGAACCTATTTTTCAAACTTCTTGGTATGCCATCTTCTACCTATTACACCTTAAAGTTATTCGCCATGGTTCTGTATTAAGAAAGTATAATAATCATTCTGATTTCATATAGACTAAGAAGGGAATTTCTTGGCTCCCATTAAGTAACTCCGAATGTGTCTTAAACTATGTTTAAGAATTTGGAACCAGTCCATTTCTTTGCCCATGTAGAAATGTGCAGCTGTGTTTAATGCTACGCAAATGCTGTCAACAAGGAGCATCAAGGAAGTCACATGTTCATAATGCTGATTTGGTTAACTCTACCACTTGTTTTTTCATTACAACAAGGGACTTAGGCTGCAAGAT
The DNA here is from genome assembly GCA_036877575.1 of Botia almorhae. Lineage (NCBI taxonomy): Eukaryota > Metazoa > Chordata > Actinopteri > Cypriniformes > Botiidae > Botia > Botia almorhae. The sequence goes on along the minus strand of JAZGTJ010004392.1, from coordinate 3,105 downwards.
CAAGATATGAATGAATTAAATCACCAGTTTTACAGTAAATGAAAGGAGATTATTCATGTATTATTAAAAATTTCCACAGTTCATTCTATTAAGTACCTTATCAATTGTTGTGTGTTTAAACCAAAACAATTATAATCTACATTTAGACCTTATAATGGCTGTAATTGTGGGAATTGACTTCAATCTAGTGCATTTTTTGAACTGCCAGAAATAAACAATTCAGACTGTTGACCCTGGAGAACCGTCAGAACAGTGACACGTGTTTTTAGGATCAGAGTGGAACTGTGGACAGATTATCCTTTAATTTCACTCCTGAACAGTCCACCTGCATTCACACTGGTGAACAATCTGACAGCTTTCTCAACTCTGGATAAACACAGGCAGGAAACATTATTGACAATATTGTCATATATTGTCATATTCCTAATGCAACTGTGTGAAAACAGAATTGATTGAGCAAAATCTCTACAGTTCCCCTCTACGGCAGCAGTACAGCAGGCAATCACAGATCACCTCCAACTGTTTATCAACTGTTGTGACTTATCTCAGAACAGAGGTTCAAAGAAGTCTGTTGTTCTTGATTACCTTGTTCAAGTTTATAGTTTTTATGGCTTAGTAATAAAAAAATCTAGTTTTATTTGTTATTTAATGACTGTCATGGGTCATTATAAAGTCAAACGTATTAACATCACTGTGCTTACTCAGCCAAACCAGGAACACATTCTCTTGATCCAGCATGTAATTAAGGTACAAAAAGTTGGTCTAATGGCAAACTCACACTGTCTCAACAAGCTGGCTGTCTCTGTGTATATATATATATATACACACACATATATATAAGTTCTTCAAATATATGGTTGGTGCAGGTTTAATAAGTCACACTTTGACTCATCTCCCCTGGCAATTAAGTGTTCACAATAGGATGAGTTGACTGGCATTGGTTTCGGAAATAATGATGGGCACTGACACAATAAACTAGTCTGATGATCTCTGACCACACCCAAGAAAAAGGACAACAAGGAAATGACTACAATTCTAAATCTTTCTCTAACGCTTTATTGGAAAATAAAGCGGTAGACTGCGATATAAACCACTTCATAGAATAAGGCAGGTTTCTGAGAATTCACATGTGAAGCGCAGGTAACCCTTCAGCTGTGCATGCCTGTGCATGTGAGCAGACAGGAAATGGAGGTTTCTTTGATGATGGAGTCATCTATGGTTGCTACATAAAAACAAACACAGGCAGACTGTATAGCTAATAATATTTTTGACATGTTGCTCTTCTGTGAATGTAATGAAATCTGAATAAAACTTCAGTCCCAAAGAGGCATTATGGGTAAGAATCATGGTCTTCAAAATAGGGGGAAAAAATCTGAATAACTTTTATCTTTATGTTTTACAAAACATAAACACAAAACTATAGCTACCTAAGGCTTCTTAACCTTTTTGGTTAAGAATTCAAGTTTAATTTATCAGTCAAGAGGTCAATTCATATAAATTATTTCATTTTATTAACAACGTGTAATAGACCTCTTAAAAAATGGTGAGATTCACTTTGATCTATCTCTGAGATATTAATGAGGAAGTAAATCAGTGTACACTGTAAGCTAACCACTGTTACAGTCCAAAGTAGAACAACCTCATAAGGCAGCAAATCATCAAATTATGTCATATTGGCTGAAACAATATTTTCACAATAACTTTACTGATATTTAAAACTAATATTAATCAACAAAAAATGATCAAACAAAAAACAATTTAGAAGCGTTTCAGTAAGTCAGGTTACTTTTATTCATTTTTGATGATTTTAAATTTCCTAAGATTCAACGTATGCCAATTTAGCCGACCAATGGCACACCAACAGTGTGAACATCAGCACAACAGTGGCAGCTATTTTTACGCCTGCATACTTCAAATGAGGGTGTGGGGAACAACCCAGCCTGCTATCACTTAAGATATATGTCTGGCATTTTCAGATGGGAGTCAGTGTGCCCAACATGATATTTTCCGCAATAAAAATCTCAGCTCAACTTATTGTTACTTTAGGTTTTTATCCTGTGCTGGCCTGTCACAATGACTCTTCTGTAACTCTCTGTTGTGGGTGCACGCCTTAGGTACTGAAGTATAAATCCAATTAGCGCAAACATTTGTGTAATGTAAAACATACTTGTTATAGATGTATCCATGTGTGATTCATTAGTTAATGACACACCATGACACAGACCAGTAAATGAGGCAATTATTTCTAAAGAGAACATATGAAGCTCATATTAAACACTACTGACTAACAGCGTATAGAGTTTAGGTCAGAAACATTACCATTGCAGTATAATGTGGATCACATATTTATTTTATTTCACTTCTGATAAATAAATATAAATAAATTTCCTCTTATTTTTTCATAAGATGTATGTGGGTCAGGTTTCAACTGTACGTCATTTTATTTACGTACGTCACATGAATAAAACAGACAATTAAATCATTAATCACAAAGACAACTCATCGACCCAAAAACATCATAATCATAACAGCTCCACAGCCCAGTGTCCTAAAAACTGCTTGACAAGTCAAGTGTTTGAGTGTCAGCCCATACACATTCTGCTGTATCAGTCTAATTCATAGAAGCAATCGACATCATTGGTTGCCAAGTTCACAATTGTGCAACTCCACGCTAGTATAGGCCGGATATTACTAACTATTTAGCACTCGAAGTAGCTTTCCAGGAAGAACTTCTGACTGGAATTCTTGCTGTGTCTATAAAAATTCAGACTTTAAAACAAGGGATAATAACCAGGTACATCCTGGACTCAAGTCGACATTAGCCACCCACAGCATTTACTCTAAATCTGACCCAACCAGCCACTTCTGAAGCCGAGATGATTCAGAAATATCATTCACGTGAATCAACACAGTAAATGCAAGTACGAGAAACCACACGGAAGGTTCTGCTTTAATATCCCAGCCCCTGACTCACAGAGGAATCCCGGCAACACGAACATCCATCACATCCACCTTTTCACTGCTGATAGAAGTATTTCCTGCCTTCTAAACTAATATGAAAAAATGTTGGATATACGGATTATGATTGTGTATAGTCTATATTTC